>CAUYPK010003432.1:0-58210 GCA_963574355.1 Loris lydekkerianus
GTTGATGTGCGATCTCCAACCTTCTCTCCTGGTATAGCTCGAATCCTCCAGGTTACTTACTAAATTTCCATCCTTTAACTCTCTTTCTGGACGGGAGCCTCTGTGAAAAGCTGGCTTCAGTCCGCCATCTTGTCTCCCCCCTCTCAATCTGCTACTTGTCATCCACATTCTAATATATTAATCGTTTTTTCTGGAAAAATAAAATAATATAGATAAAATTTAAGTGTTCTTTATCAACCATACTGTTCCAATTCCTCTTCCCTCCAGAAGGAAATGCTGTCATATGGTAGGAATACTCTTAAACCTTTTTTTATATGTAGAGAATCAATTGAGCCGTATCATGTTCATCTTTCTCATTTCCAGGTATTGTTTAAGTTCTATTAGATTAGCATTAGTTCCAGGGAAAGGGAAAGACAAATAGTCTCTTCTTGGGAACCTACCACTTTAGGACAAAGCAGCCCTTGGAGAGGTGCCCAGCCTTTTGGCTTCTCTGTGCCATACTGGAAGAAGAAGAGTCGACTTGGGCCACACATTAAATACATAACCAGTAACGAAAGCTGATGAGCAAAAAGGAAAAAGAAAGACGTGTGCATAATTTTAGTGATATCACCCATTACAGACAGGCAAAATAGCCTTCACACAATCGGCACGTGACTTGCAGGCCACAGCTTAGACACACCTTCAATCAATGTCCACAAACACTTTAGTCTTAAGTTACATATTCATAGAGTGTTGGTGGAAGGAAAGTTCCTACTTTGTCTTTACTAGCAAAGAAAGGGCTTTTCACATGAGGTGGGTGCCTGGTTAGAAATACTGAGCGATAAGAAGTCTTTGTGTATGTTAAGTTTATAAAATATGACAGAGAGGAAATTTACTCAAGATTTACCACATTTTATTGCAGAAATGGATTTCAGTAAATCCACTGTCATTTTAAGAAAGGATCATGTGTTTTGCGCCGTTCATTGCAATTTAAGATTAATTGCTGGTGGAACAGAGAAAGGAAAGACAATAAGTGGATCATGAACACATTTTAGCCGGGGAAACTTCACAAGTTAATACCTTGTGCATATGAAATGCCTAAATAATTTTTTTTTCCCTTTTGTCAGGTGGTTGTGCAAGTGAATGACATACCAGCTCATTGCCCAGGCTCTTGTTCTTTCCAGTACCTCCAAGCGTCAACTCCCTGGGTCCATTCTATGTGGTATTCTCTTGGTATGATTCGTGACTTAACAGTTGAGATGGACATGAACCTGAGACTCAGAGTGGTTTTGTTTAAAATTTCAGATTAGTATGAGGGCACAAACAATTAGGTCACAATGTTTGCATTTGTTAGGTAAAGTCCCTGTTGTAGTTGTGTCCCCTGCTCAGGAGGTGTGCCATATACCCTGATGTTGTGCCCATTAAGGGGGAGCACACCAATCCTCTCCCTCTTCCCAACCTGAATTGAATTGAGTTTTTCTCTTGTGTAGGTGTGTATTAGTTTGTCTATTAACTTCATATTAGAACCGAGCACACTGGATACTTGTTTTTCCATTCTTGTGATACTTTGCTAAGAAGAATGTGTTTCAACGGACTCAAAGTGATTTTGCTAGAGGCCATGTTGCTAGTGATGGGTAGATAGAAGATCCATCAATTCATTATTAGGTGGAGGTTGAGTGGTGCAGCAGAAAGTGCGTGTTTTGATACATCTGAGAAATATCGTCATTATTTGAAATGGGAACAAGTAGATTTTTTCTTTTTGAGACAGAGTTTCACTTTGTCGCCCTTGGTAGAGTGCTGTGGCATCATAGCTCACAGCAACCTTAAACTCTTGGGCTTAAGTGATTTTCCTGCCTCAGCCTCCCAAGTAGCTGGGACTACAGGCACTGCCACAATGCTCATCTATTTTTAGAGATGGGGTCTCACTCTTGCTCAGGCTGGTCTCGAACCCGTGAGCTCAGGCAATTCATTTGCCTCAGCTTCCCAGGGTGCTACGATTACAGGTGCAAGTAGATTTTTGATGACTTGAAATGTTTTATTCTCCTTGTGTCTTATTTTAAAATATTTTTTGATTTTTTTTTTTTATTAAGCAGTGATTCCTCATTACTAGTTTGAGAATTTAAGATGGGAGCTCTGTACTATAATAATAGATTCAGATGTCCAACATTTGAGTCAATTTTCAACTCCCTGAAATTTAGGAGGGTTGGGGGAAAGGGAATGAACATTGAATTTTAGAGAGAGATATCTTAAATGAAACGGTATCACTGAGAGACAATTTTTTTTTTTTTTAATTTTTTCTCTCTTTTAAGATGCTGACACCAACCTACTGGTTTACATTGCTGGAACTGGTTTCTCTAGCGACTCCCAGTCCTTGCAGGTTACAGTGAACCAAACGAACTGCAGAGTTATTTTCTCAAACCAAACAAATGTGGTCTGTCACACAGACCTGCTGCCGGTGGGAGAGCATCGGATCTCGATGTTGGTGAGAAGCTCTGGGCTTGCCATCAGTGCCAGTGGAGAAGGCCTCTTCCTGAAGGTGGAGCCTAGAGTGGATGCTGTGGAACCTTCCAGAGCTGCAGAGATTGGTAATCTGGGGAGGGCCTTACCATGCACCTGACCCTGTGAAGCCAGTGGCCTTGCTGTTAGGCATCCAGTCCTGCCCTGTAATAAATTCCATATTCCCTATGAGTCATAGCTTTTTGTTTTCTGAAATCAGCCCTTCTAACGAGCAACAGACATTTGAGCCCTTAAATATACTCACTCGCCACATAAAAGATTATAGTTTGGCTGTGTTGTCACATGTACTTGGGCTAGTCCCTGAGTCACCAAGTTCATCTGGTCTCAAAGAAACAATGCTGGATTGGGAGTTAGGATATGTGCCTGGGTTTTCATCCCACCACAAGTCACAGGTCTGACCTGAGAAGTTGAGGTGTGACCTTAGAAGTTGCAGTTACTTGTTTGGGTTCTAATTATTTTCCTAATAATGATAGTAATAGCCATACTATCATATATTTCTTCTAAGTAGTCACACCTCCAAATGCTTACAACTGCCCAAGGAATAAAATTATTATCCATATTTTGCAGATGAGATAATGGTGTTTCTAAGAAAAGAGTGACTTCCCCAAGCTTCGCAGGGAAAGACGTGGAGCTGGTGTGAAAACCAGCCCTGTCTCACTCCTCAGTCTTACTGCAGACCAGGCATCTAAGGATGCTTGACTTGTAGGTTACCTAGATTTGTGTGAATTAAAATGAGTCAACAGATGGGAAATCTCTTTAAAAATAAAAACACCAGACAAATGTGAAGTACAGGGCTTGCCCGCCCTGTAGGAACTTTGAATATAGCTATTCCACAAACATGTGTTAACTGATCTACAATGGGTACGTGGCTAGTACGCAGAGCCAGTTACTGTTGGAGTTGTGAGGAATGCAGAGGGCAGTGGATTGGGTCTTAGTTCCATGGAAAACCAGAAATCTCTCCATGACTTGGTGCTTTCACCGGGATGCAACTGGTTCATAATAACCCAGCCAGATCACAAGAATCTCAGAATACTCATGCTTATGTTTTCTAATGTTTGCATTTTATAGCACAGACTCCCTAATAGACTTTTGTTATGGTTTATTTTGGTGGCCAGAGGACTTCAGCTTAGAGCATATTTTAAGGCAGTGTTTTGGCCACAGAGTCCTTGCTCAAAGTAACAACTTGCTTCTGTCTCTGCTTTGCCTGGAAGAGTGAAGTACGAGGCCCTCCCCACCTCCTCTCTACACCTAAAACAGGGCAGGCAGCACTTGTAATTTCCCAGTGACCTCAGGAAGGAGCCATATTTTCCTCTACAGAGAGCAAAATATATTCTATATTAATCCATAATTATTGGTTTGAGTTTAGGGCACAGGACAGTCTTTTCACTATATTTATAAGGGACTTTGATCTTCTTACAAAGTTATCTTTGCAGTTCAGGCCACACACTCTAGCTCCCTGCTCCCCAACTAGATTGTAGACACCTTCAAGGCAGCCAGGAGACTCATTCATTTTTATTTTCCCTACACAAAGCACCTTGCACAAGTAGGGTCACCAAATTTCCCCTTTGCCTAGGACTGAGGGAGTTCCAGATCACAAGAGTTTCAGTTTCAGAACTGGATGCAGAACTCTCACCACTAACACTTGGTCCCCAGAAAACTGGAATGAGTTGGTCACCCTATAAGCTGTACTAATAATATATATTGAAGGGAGTGGGAGGATCATATATCACACATTTATATTTTAGCAAAAGAAACTCAGAGAAAGGATATAGTAGGTGGGTGCAGGTAATTTTAAGACTAAGGAGAAAAGGAGTGAGGGAGAAGTTCTAGTTGCTACGTTCCTTATTACTGGATTTAAACGCTCCTTATTAACCCTTCCTCTACTCTGCTAGCTATATAGAATCAACTAGTGTTGATCAATCACTCGAGCTTAATCCATCACTCAGTGCTGCTTGAGCTTTCCTCTGTAGAGCCCTGTGCTAGGTGCCGAAGACCTTAGTACTTAGAGCGTGGTCCTAGACAGCTGCAGTACCTGCATCACCTTGAGCATATTATTAATAGAAACACCCAGGCTCCACCCAGACCTCCCGAGCCACTGTGCAATTTAATAGGATCCTCAGGCAATTTCTATGAATAGTGCAGTTTGAGAAATGCTGCTATATGGGATTTCATGAAAACCAGGCTGATGCCTACTAGCTAGAAATTTACAGAAGAGTTGAGGTGTGAGGGATACGTGTACATAACGTGGCTAATATTCTAAATCACCACTTGCCTATATGCAGAAGCTCCCTTAGAAGGATTTTTTTTAAAGGAATATCTTAGATTTGCTTTATATATGGTTTTAATCCTTTTTTAATTTTTTTTAACTAAAATAGTATTGCCTTCTCCTAAGGCACAGATTCTTGTGAGGCACTTCAATTTTCAAATGAAAACAGCAAAGTATCACCACCTCTTTAACTTTTTTTTTTACCATCAACAACTGTGAGAACAATTTGTATCACTGTCATTCTGTGCTGGGCACTATTAATACTATAGTATTACTGATGTCTGCAGTGAAAAGGAGAAGGGGGTTTCTGTGGCTGCTCCTGGGTGGGCAGCAGAGAGGTTGGGTTTTCAGGAGTAGAATACATTTTATAGGATTGGAAGAAATGACATTTTAAAATCCAGGGGCAAAAGCAGTTTTCCATCTACTGTTCTGACTCGTGGCAATGTTGTGGCCCTGCGTTTTACTCTTAAAGTCCTGTGGGTTGTATTTCTTTTTTCTTTCTTTTTTTTTTTCTCTCCCAAATTGTTTCTTTCTTTCTTTTTTTTTTAATTAAATCATAGCTGTGTACATTGATACGATCATGGGGCATCATACACTAGCTTCATAGACCGTTTGACACATTTTCATCACACTGGTTAACGTGGCCTTCCTGGCGTTTTTTAGTTACTGTGCTGCGGGTTGTATTTCTTTTCTCTGCTCCTTTCACTGTTTCTCCCTCTCTATTCGATAGTTTGCATATTTCACTTCAGTCTTTTTCTGCGCTGTACCTTTTTTGAGCACTGCCTTGTGTCTTGACTAAAGAGTTTCATATTTTAATTTCATTTTAACTTTCTTCTGGATGGTTAGCTTTTGTCTGCCAACATGGCTGTGGATCTCATATGAAAATGCTGTTTTTGTCATAGGAGGGCTCTGGGCCACCATCCGAGGCTCTGGTTTGGAAGGTGTTAGACTGGTGTTCTTTGGATCTCAGTCTTGTGCCATCAATGTCACCACAAGCAGTTCACGAAGAATTCAATGCAGAGTTCCACCCATGGTAAGTGGATTCCTTGGGCCTCTCCTTCTCTAGGGTGGGAAACCATTATTAACATAAAGTTTTCAGGGATTCATTTCTTGGAATTAAATTAACCGATGTGAACCTCTCGTCATGATAGTATGCTTACATTTTTTATATCGTCTGTTTTGCTGTGAAGTGGGAAACTGATCTCACTAATGCTTGTAGTTAATATCAGTGAATTCATTTTAAATTAATACCACCTGACAGTTCCCGTCCACACTCAGCGACCATTAGTGCCACAGAATACATACCTTTATCCAGTGCACATTCTTGGTGCTGGTTTGCAAAACTTACATATATTAAGATTTCTTTTATCTCTTAAACAAACAAAAAAATAACTTAGTTTTCACCAGATATTTTTTTCTAGCATGAATGTGAATGGTGGAGCATAGAAACTTCTAGCAGGGGTGTCCAACCTGTGGCTTGTGGGCTGAATGCTGACTTCATGAGAACTTTTCTTGCTTATCTGTGGTGTCAGGTATTGCGAAAAGTATGCATGGACCTTGTTTTTTTTGCTACACAGCTTTCATGAGTGTTTGTATATTCAATGTATGGCTCAAGACAACTCTTATTCTTCCAATGAAGAAAAAAAAAAAGATATGAAATAACTTCCTAATTGTTCCCCAGTGCATCTTTTCTCCCTTAAAAACAAGTTTCTGAGCTTTTTCATTCCTTTTAGGGAGTGTTGTCTCGTGGCTTATTAATGAATTTGAGTCAGGGCTCTTCCCTGGTGTTGTTGGTGACAGTCACCCTCACAACTGCGACTGAGCTTTCTATTCAGAATTGCTCTCTACATCATCAATATTCTTAGCACGCCCCTGACCCCCAGAGATGGCTGTCTACTGAACAAATATTCTCTAAAAGATTAATTTCAGAATATTCTTTGATCATTGCTCCTATATTTTTACTTTATCAAATTTCTTAAATTTTATGAAAAGCTAGGTTTTATATGTAAACTACACGGAATTCCCATATATGATCGTGCTGTAATTTGGTTAACTATTCTTTACTGAACAAAAGAGCTTTGGTCATCCTAATAACTATATTTTGAGGCATATTTATTTTCTCAGGATAAATTAAGATAAATTAATCTCAGTTAGAGATTGAGGATAAATTAATCTCAACTTGAAACTTTTGATGTTGTGTTCGGTTGCCTGAAATTCCTTTTTAATGTATATTCCCATCTTCACTGTGTAAATATCTGATTTTTGACACTTTGGCCAACACTGGGTATTATCATATTAATGTATATTTACCATTTTGTGGGTAAAATATGTACTGTTTGGATTTTTTTAATCAGAGAGGATAAACATTAAAAAAGCAAACTTTTATTTCAATCAGAATAATAGATACAAGGTTAAAAGCAAAATAGCAAATCTCGCTCTCACCCTTTTCCTACTCTTTCCCTTTCTTCAAATCCTCCTTTCTGAAACAAACACTTTCAATTCTTTTGAATATAGTTATGGTACCATTTTTTTGTCAAGTCAGTAAAACATGTTTACTGCCAGTGATGCTGGCAGAATCAGGTAATACATATTTTGTTCATTTGTAGTTCTCTGTTTTCTTCCCTAGAGTTTTTTTTTTTTTAAAAAAACATGCCTTTCTTATAATAAAAATCCACCATTTTAAAAAAAAGTTTTAGCATGTTAGTGATTTTTTTTGAAGCTCTCTATTCTCCTGCTTCAATCTGTGTTGGTTATTTCCTAGGTGTATTCTACAGATTTCATCCTAGTATTTCCCTTGATTGCTGTCCTGCATAGATCCCCGGTTTCTTAGAGTTTGTATCTTCTTTTTTAAAATTATTATTTAGTTTTTGTGAGATCATAACCCTAAGAAACACCCTGTGAAAGAGTATGTGGAAGAGAAATTATGTGTTTGAAAGTACACTCATACTTACAGGATAGTTCAGCTAGGTATAGACAGTTACTTAAAATTGCCATTTCTTGCAGAAACAATTAATGTGTTAGTTGCAAATCGTTATCATTTGCAGAGTAATGGCATGGTCCTTTTGGAGCTATTTAACATTGCACTTGCCTCGTCTAAGTACTTGTCACTCTGTGTGTGTGTGTGTCAGAGAGAAGGAGGGAAAGGGAGAGAGCAGGGGAGAATGAGTGAGAGCAAGAGAGAAGTGGGGAGGAGAAAGAAAGATTTGATCCTTTAAAAACAACTTCCTTGAAATTAACCATTTAAACCAGTTCTGTAAGGACTTTTCCTCTTCACTCAAGTCAGTCTTACTTTAGAATCAAACTGAGATTTGAGTTTCAAAATTCATTTTTCAGGGCAAAGATGAACACATTGTGAATGTGACTGTCATCAGAGGGGACCATTCTGCAGTACTTCCCAGAGCATTTACATATGTCTCCTCTTTAAATCCAGTGATTGTGACTCTCAGCAGAAACAGAAGCAACATAGCCGGTAAAATACATGCTACTGTAAGATCTTTTTACAGCATTGAGCCTATAAAAAGGAAAATCAATGCCCTATAAATTTTATTATGTTTTGAAGTTTTCTTTAACTGAAAAAAAAAGTTTATGCAAGATTTTTTTTTCCATCTTAGCCATTATTGAATCAATCTCCTGATATCTTGTTTGTTCTTGCAAAATTGAGACTATTTCCATCATGAAAAAGATATAGGAATTCAAAGGTAATAATTCAACAAATATTTCTTGGGCACTTAGCATGTGCCAATAATACCATAGACATAAAATAAGCTTTAAATTAATCCTTGCCACTAATTTATAGGATTATTAGCTTCAGTTTATGCATAAGGAATGTAAAGAATAGAAAGAATGAGTAATTTGTCTAAGATGTTGCTTTTACTAAGAAACAGAGCCGAGCTTTGAACCCACACAGTCTGTTTGCAGATCACAAGCACTTACCCACTTATAATGAACTGTAAAATGGTGTTTTTAGCAGCAATTTCTATTGTAGTAGTTTTTTATTAATAGTCTGATTAAAGAATAGGATGTTTTGATTATGAATTCTTCCTTGAGACTATGTATGAAAAGAATGAATTCATTAGCACCAACTAAATGAAATAATTTAATATTTCATTAATGATTCAGAAAATTTTACATGATAAAATTATGACAGTTTATTATCATGTCATACCATATAGATTTGAAAACATACCAGATAAATACCCTTTTCTGGGTGTTGGCTACTAAACAGATTTTAGCAGCCATATTTAAAGGTTTATTGTTATAAGACCTTCACATTCCTACCAACCGAAAGCCTGAATTCAATTTTTATGATGCTATTTTCATTTTCCATAGCTCAAAAGTATATAAATAAAGTGAATGTCCTTTAGCTTGTCAGTATCATTCAGCTCAGGTAGTGCGGAGGAAGAATTTGCTGTCTCGGGCGAGACAGCAAATTATATATATAATCCTAAATTAGGCTTCAGTTCATTTATTACAAGTTAGGTTGCAATTCAGGCTTCAGTTCATTTACTATAAGTTAGGTTGTAACTCATTACGTAGGGACTCAGGGTTTAGAGGCCTCCTCAGGCCAAATGTAGTTTAATTTCACATGCTCCTTAGGCAAGGTATTTAACTTCTTTTGTCTCCATTTTCCCCATTTGTTAGGTGGGAATAATTCTTTCAAGGTAATCATGAAAATTGGAGATAAAATGGGTGAAAGTACAGTCCAGAAACTGCCATGGAGTAAGCTTTGTGAAAGTGACGGCCAGCATTGTGCCACATTCCAAGTGTTATGTTAATGAGCCAAAGATGGCCTCTGCATGTTGGCCCCATGTTGATTACCTCTTCACAGTGTCTGGGACTCCTTAGCTTAAAAGCTCAATAGTGCAAATTTAAATTTTATTACATTCAATTATTTTCAATATAATCAACAGGAGCATGTTTTTAGCCATTTAGAGCCTGCTTGCTTTGCATACCTCTTAAAAACTACACAGTTATCAGTCGGCCACAGCTAAGATAAACCCTGGGCTATAAAAGACCCCAAACTGTTTAGAGCTCTGACCCACAGACTACTCACCAGGCTGCTTGGTGAGGTCACACAGAAGCCCCTCTCTGATCTTTCTTCCTCCCACTATTTCCCCATCTTCCTTCCCTTCCGGGTGGTGGCCTTGTACCACGGGCTCGGGAAGGTGTCCCTGTCAGACTTTTTCTTTCTCTCTAAATCTGTTAAAATAACCCTTGAATACTAATATGAAGCCAGGAGATGATCTAATGCACACCTACATAAGAGAAAAACTCAGTTCAATTCAAGTTGGGGTGGAGGAAGGAGAGGGAGAGGGGGAGGAGAGAGGGGGTGGTTGTGCTCCCACTTCATGGGCACAATGTAAGGGTATATGGCACACCTCTTGGGTGTGGGACACAACTACAAGAGGGACTCTACCTAACAAGTGCAAACATTATAACCTGGTTGTACCCTCACATTAATTAGAAATTAAAAAAAACCCCAAACCAGAAAACAAACCCTTGAAGAAAGCTCATTTTGTGCTGCTGCCACCTTGTGGTTCTGCCTTTTTCCTTTAGCAGCCCTGAAGTCCCTTGAACTCACTACTTTGAAACATCAAGAGTTCCCAGTAGAGATTGGGAGGACACGAAGAAGTAAAGAGGGCACAGAACGAGGAAGAACAGAATTAAACGAGGCCTCTTGTGTGCTTTCCCAAGATACATGTATCTAACTTCCTACAAGAAGCCACGTAGGATAAGCTTTATTACCATCTTAATGATGAAAAAATTTCTGAGGTTTTGAGAGCCCAAGCTAGTCACCCAAAGTCACAGAGGTAATTAGATGGAGGCCAAGGATTTGAGTACAGATTCACCGTTACCATGCCACATCCCTCTCTTTTAAGCAACTTCTTTCTCCTCTGCATCTGATTGGCTGTGGCTTCCCAGACAAGCAGTGATTCTCAACTGTTAGAGGCTAAAGCTGCACCTCTGTGGGCACACCGAGATGTGGGAAAGGCAGGTGCGTTTATTCGCACGACTGCGGTTGCACACTTGACCTCTGGCCCTCAGTAAGATTCCAGTTGTCTGCAGACTGGATGTCTCCCCTCCTGCATTTTCAGTTTATCTTATGAGCTGGAAGAATAGTTTCAATCATGTCCTTTCCTTGCTTAGAAGGCTTTGGAGGTCTCCAATGTCCACTGAATTAAGCAGAGACCCCTTGGGACTGGCTTTCTTGGTCTGTGGCCGTAGCACCATCCATTTGACTTACCCCCATAGATTTAGAGTTCATACCTGTATCTACATGTAGCTTGTCTTCCAGAAAGTTACCTCATTCTCTTTCTTTTCTCTCTAAGCTTCTGGATGATGAAGTAAGAAAGTGCTATAAAAGACTTTGGATAAAAACGTGACATTTTTAGAATTAGATTATAAGTCCCTGCTTCTCTATCACTTTCTCTCAGAATTTATCCCTTAACTGCTTTTCTGGTACTGCCTTGCCCATGAGCCCTCTCCTAATATTCCAAACATTGTGCTGATTTGAGCTGTCCCAGTGCTTAATTTGCATCTCTCTCTCTCTCTCTCTCTCTCTCTCTCTCTTTTTGCAGTTTTTTGGCCAGGGCCATGTTTGAACCCACCACCTCCAGTATAAGGGGCAGGTGTCCTACTCCTTTGAGCCACAAGTGCCGCCCAATTCGCACCTCTCTTATAGTGTGCCTCCTGCTGAAGCTCTTTGGTCCCCTATTTTATTATCTTTGAGAACTCTTTGTGAGAAGGATCAATGTTTAGCTTATTTTTGTGCCCTTTGCTGCATCTTTCTCATGGTCCTCAATCCATATTTGAATTAAAAGGGATGAAATTAAAGTGTTAATAGTACACACAATATATAAGCAGAGTTGCTAAGTAAACTAAAAATATGTTAAAATATAAGACCAAAGACCAAGGACTTGACTTTTCCATTGATTAGCTGTGAGGTCTTGGGTGTTGTGCCTTAGTTTCCTGAAACGCCAGCATACTGGCTGCCTGTATACTATACATACCATTGGGACAGTGAAGATCAAATGGCATAACATATATGGAAGTGCTCTGTAAACTATAACTATTTTATGCACATATGGTGTTATAATGCGGTTCAGTGCACGCTGAAGGTAGAGCGTTAGACTTCTACAGTGCAAAAGTGGAGGTTAAGAAAAAAGGAGATGGATGCTCTTTGCTGGTTATGAAGACCATTAGTTCTCTAAACTACTTCTTGATTTGCCTTTGCACAGAAATAAGTTAGTGCCCCTTGTATAATTGTCCTGCCAATTTTGCTTTTATGCCTTGAGATGGATTATAGGATGTAGCTCTGTGAAAAAGAGTTGCTAGATATTTCACGGGAAAAAAAAGGCAGATTGGTATTGAAACTCTTAGAGTATTATGCATAGGGCTAACCACGTATTTAATCCCAAAACACACTTTTAGAATTGAATAAGTGGTTGAGCCCACACACCCACATCCCAGAGGCTAATGGACTCTTTTAACACAGGAGGCGAGACCCTCCTCATTGGATTGACGTCCCTGATGAACTCTACAGATTTAGCTGTGGAGGTCCATGTTGGTGGTGCCCGAGCTGTGGTTCGTGCACAGATGGCTTGGGGCTTGGAGGTGGTGCTTCCTGCGTTGCCAGCCGGCCTCCACGGGATATCCGTCTCTATCAACGGAATCAGTATTCGCTCGCAAGGGTGAGGTGTCCCTTTGGCATTAATTTTGGGTTTGTTTGATGGTCCAGCTATTCAGCTGGGGAATTCTAGCTTTGAGTTAGGTCTTCTTTTCTGAAGTCATAACATTTGAACAAATCTTAGAGACCCTACAGACTCTTCTCTGCCCTGGCCCCCTCTTCTATCTTCCTCTTGCTATTCTGTCTTTCTAACTCTCTGTTATTTCATACAAATCCTCCTGTCTTCGGTAGGGTTGATCTCCACATCCAGTACATCACAGAAGTTTTCAGCATCCAGCCGAGCTGTGGGTCCCTTCTGGGTGAGTGACTCTGCTGTGACAGTAATCAATTATCCAACAAATCTGTTCACCGGATATTCATTCAGATTTTGTTCCTGGATTAATTAGCCTGCAAGGCTAGAAACAGGGGTAGGAGGAGAGAAAGTTTTCTCAGGCTTTAGGAACTGTGTGGTGTATTTTAAAGGGTGTGAAAACTCAGCGATTCCTTTGCTTAGGAAATTAGTTTTATGAAAAGGAGATGTACCTGCTTTTCTTTTTCTAACGATAAGAGAATAAAGCTTCTAATGGGTAGCATTCTAAACTGGATATCAGGAAAATGAGGGAGGAGTTCCAGTGCTAGCCTTTAGACACTGAGCACTCGAGGAGAGGACCCGTGAGCCTGTTTTGACTTCTCTTTTCTCTAGGGATACCAGATGAAGAACCTAGAAAGAGAAATGCAAATGTCAATATGGGAGATGTGACACCAGGACAAATAACAGGGTATCCCACAAAGTTGCCCACAAAGACGCCATATGTAGGGAAGATGGTAAATTGTAGCTAAATGTATACGTATTTACAAAATACCTGTTATAAAATTTTACAAAGAGGTGGCCAATACATACAGAACATTTAAAATATATTTTATAAAATTTTGTAATGGAGATTATGTAAATAAAGGTACATTTAACTGTAACTCCTGTTTTCACTATGTATGTGACTTTGTAGGCAACTTTTTGGGACACCCTGTAGAGCAATCCCTAACTATTAATTTTCAGAAAGAATTGAAAGCTGCCTATTAGCATGTGGCTAATCATTGTGATAGTGTATAAAGTAGCACATTATCCTTTTTGAGTATACTGAAATCTTTTTGTAAGCTGCTTGACTGTACCACAGATTTGATTATGTATGGGTCATTTGCTTCAACTCCTGCCCTGAAGATGGGGTTTGATCTTTGATTGTCTCTTGACTATAGAGTAAAACAAAGAACGTGAATTGAGAGGCAAATTCACCAGCAAGATTTGATGGCTTTTGACATGGTTCAAAAGCCATCATATGTATATATATATACATATATATATGATATTATATATATAATACATGGTTCATATATATATGATATATATGATATTATAGAATATTTAATATGTATTAAATATATAATACATGTAATATTGGAATATTATATATAATAATATAGAAGATACAAGACTTCACTGAATTTGATTTTTTATTAGTGTGTATATGGAATGGATACAGAATAATATACATATACGCTACATAACACATTACCTCTTTCATGTTTACATGGATGGAGCTGGAACATATTCTTCTTAGCAAAGTATCTCAGGAATGGAAGAAAAGGTATCCAATGTACTCAGCCCTACTATGAAGCTAAATTACAGCTTTCACATGAAGGCCATAACCCAACTATACCACAAGACTATGGGGAAAGGGCCAAGGAAGGGGAAGGGAGGGGGGAGGGAGGTTGTGGTGGCGGGAGGGTAATGGGTGGGGCCACATCTATGGTGCATCTTAGAATGGGTACAGGTGATTGCACTAATGTACACAGCTATGATTTAACAATAAAAAATAAAAATTAAAAAAAAAGAATAAAGTGAATACACATCTAGTTGATGAAAAAAAAGGTCATATAATAATAGCAGAAGACAAAACTAAGGAATTTGATGTTTTATTAGTATAGAAGTTGATTAAGGTAGTGGTTTCTAGGTCATACAAATGTACTTGAAAAGTTTGTCTTAAATATTAAAAACATCTTCCTATGTAACAATTTGTATTATTTTTCTGTTATGTAAAATTTTAACCTCATCTGTTATCCAGATAATCATAAGTTTAATATTGGTGGGGATAGGGTAAAATAATTGAGGTTTCACTTACACACATGCCACCTGGTGCTGTGAGTTCTTACTTATGAATATGAGCTGTTAAATTGTGTTTTCCATATTCACACTTTAGGTGGAACCTTCCTCAGCATCTCAGGAATAGGCTTTAGCAGGGACTCAGCTTCTGTTTGGGTGCTCATGGGCAATCAGTCCTGTGACATTGTGAATGTCACAGAGGTGAGCATCTGTTGCAAGACCCCTCCGGCTCCCCAGATGCCTGATGCAGATGCTTTCCCAGCCCCTGTAGAGGTCTGGGTTGGCAACGTGTCCTTCACCAATGGATCTTCAGTAAGCTTGGTGGGGAAGGGCTTCACCTTCATGTATGAAGCAGCAGCAACACCAGTGGTCACTTCCCTGCAAGGAGAAATCACAAATAGCAGCCTGAGGCTGTATGTAGGAGGAAGTAACCTCTCCAATTCAGTCGTCCTTCTGGGAAGTTTCACCTGCGATCTTGAGCCATGGTCTTCCCAGAGCAGCGTGAACCTGTTTGGATGTTCCTTTCCTTTTCCCAGCTTAGAGGCAGGCATCTACCCCTTCCAAGTACATCAGAAGCGGATGGGATTGGCTAATACATCTGCGGTGCCCCAGCAATTTGTGATGACACCTTGGATAATGGCTGTCTCTCCAACCCATGGCTCTGTGTGTGGGGGGACAGTACTGACGGTGAGGGGGCTGGCTCTCAACTCTAGAAGGAGGTCAGTTCAGGTTGACCTTTCAGGTCCTTTCACCTGTTTGGTTTTGAGTTTGGGAAACCACACTATTCTTTGCAAGGTTAGCCCTGTGGATGACCCTTTGCCTGGAACTTCCTTCAGCCTGGATGTCACAGTCTTGGTCAATGGCGTGACCAGTGAGTGTCAGGGGAATTGCACTCTCTTCATTCAGGAGGAGACAACTCCTGTGGTGAACGCCATGACCCCAAACATCAGTGGGTCTCTGACAACTGTGCTGATTAGGGGTCAGAGGTTAGGCACCGCACCCAACAAGCTGATGGTGTTCGTGGATGATCAGCTTCCTTGCAATGTGACTTTCTTTAATGCAAGCTACGTGGCATGCCAGATAAGTGACTTGATTCCAGGACCCCACTACCTATCAGTTTTTCATGCATGGAATGGGTATGCTTGTTTTGGTAACATTTCCAGGCACTTCTACATTACACCTCAAGTGTTTCATTATTTTCCTAAGCATTTCAGCATATATGGTGGAAGCCTGTTGGCCATAGAGGGCAC
Organism: Loris lydekkerianus; assembly: GCA_963574355.1. Taxonomy (NCBI): domain Eukaryota; kingdom Metazoa; phylum Chordata; class Mammalia; order Primates; family Lorisidae; genus Loris; species Loris lydekkerianus. The sequence continues at coordinate 15,834 of CAUYPK010003432.1, forward strand.
AGCCCTAAGGGGAGAGAACACCACATCGGTCTCCATTGGCCAGCAAGCATGCCTGACAGTGGACATCAGTGCTGAGCTCATCCAGTGTGTTGTTCCTGCAGGGAATGGCTCTGCTGCCCTGGAAATCGAGGTAGATGGAGTTTTATTCCACATTGGAACCATTGATTACAGCCATGACTTCACCCCAGAATTGCTCTCTTTTTCTCAGAGTGATGACATCTTAACCTTTGCAGTGGCCCAAATCTCAGGAGCTGCAAATATTGATATCTTTATTGGGATGTCACTCTGTGTGGGTGTCTCTGGTAATCACACTGTCCTTCAGTGCATGGTCCCTTGCCTTCCTGCTGGGAAGTACCGTGTCAGAGGTTATGACCACGTCAGAGGGTGGGCCTCATCTATCCTGGTGTTCACTTCGAGAGTTATTATTACATCAGTGACCAAGAACTTTGGTAAGTCAAGCAAATCTATGTAAGTGCGCACTTCCTTTATGTAAGTGAATTAGTAGCTACTCTTCCAGGATGGAGGAATCAACATCAATCTGCTTGATGGGAGGAATGAGAAGCCTGGTTGGCCTCTTACAGTCCCAGTTTCTTCCTGAGTCTTGTCTTTGTCATGCTCTGTTTATGAGGCTTTGCATATTCTCTAAGTGTTTGAATGTATTTTAATTTGATACATTAACCAGGTTTTTGTTTTAAATTAAATAATACCATTTGTGAGAGCTTATATAGTGATCATTTAAGAGCACAAATGCCTTCCTCTATTTTTAGTCCTATATACCAATTTGGATTCTTTTTTATTAAATAGGATTAATTTCTGTCATTTTATAATATTTCACAGGTGAACTCATATTCCACTAATAATAAGTCCATGGTATTGTACAGTTGCAATGGTTGAACTTTTTTCTCCTTTCAGATATATGGAGTTTTCCTGGTTTTATCTTCCAATGACAGTTTCAATGTCTGTTTCCTGCACTTAAAATAGCCCAAATTTGATTGTGATTCAGGGAGTATAGAAGAAATTATAGAAACAGTATCTTGGACTGGTGAAGTAGTAACCAAGCCACTGATTAGAGTGAAGTTGGCCTCCCCTGGGTGGAATGCTCTGGGGACTGGGGTTTATGTCTACTGTCTGTTACTAATTTAGCTAATTTGGGCTGGACTTTTCCAAGCCTCAGCTTCCTTGGTTGATAAGGCCTTCCCCTTCCTACTCCCTAAGATCCCATGATTTTTATGGTGGGAGAGCAGGGGTACCCTAAACAGAAAGCATTATCCTTAAGTTTGTCAAATGGCTAAGTAGCATCTAGATTTACTATGACGGCAGTAGAGAGTGACACCTTGTATCTAAGTGTAAACTAGAGATGTAGATTAGTTTTACCCATACAAGTGTCCCCCAAATATGTACAGTTATTGCAGCACTATTAATAATAGAAAGAAAGGAGAAATAATGGAAGTGTCAATCAATAGGAAAATTGTTAAATTGTAGTATGATTAGATAATGGAATTCTGAGCAGCTATTAAAATGAGTTGAGTCTATATAGGTTTTGAAAAATATGCTCTCCTTTTAAGTTTAAAAAGTTACAGAACAATATGCATAGAATGATCTATATGCCTAGTAAGTTCTGGATGGAATCACCAGAGACTCTATACCTGGATACCTTTGGGAAGTGAGACAGGTAGTTGGGAGACCCTTTATTTTATGCTCTTTTTAACATATCAAATGTTTAAAACTGTATATAAAGCATCAATTTTCTATATAAAAATGGTTAAATTTAAAAGACCTCTTTAAGATAACATTCTGTTGAGTATGATTGGCATCTGACAACCCCAAGGCCAGAGCACAGAAGAAACAGGATGTCAGGAACCCGAAGCTAGTTGTGTGGATTCTGCGGGTATAAAAAGGATACGTAGGAAGAAAACAAAGATTTGAATTTTGAGTTAAGTAAAGAAGAAGAGATTTGTCTCTGTGATCATGGACTTGTGATTTTATCTTTAAAGGCTACTTGGGTGGAGGTCTTGTGCATGTCTTTGGAACAGGATTTTCTCCAGGGAAGATCTCAGCTGCTCTGTGTGGTGCTCCCTGCAGAATCTTGTCTAATGCTACGGTGTCAGCCTTCAGCTGTTTGGTGCTCCCCTTGGATGGTGAGTAAAGATGCTACATGTGTGTATTTTAAGGTACAGTAGAACCTCTGTAAGTTGACCACCCAAGGGACTGTGATAAACTGGTCAACACGAGGAGCTGGTCAACATAAGGAACTAGGCTTACTGTGCTGACGTGTACATGTGGTGCATGTCCAGTCTATAAAGATTAGGTCAACTTAAGGAGATGGTCATTGTAGAGAGATGGTCAACTATGGAGGTTTTACACTATATATCTAAATGAAATTATATTCTTTGATTAGTTCTATTTTTGTAATTAATGCTATAGGAACCGTTAATTATTCTGTGTTCCTGGAACAAGAATTTCTTTACTCCTCACCTAAAATAGTAATTAGAATCTGGAGCTACCTATTATAATAGTTCATAATAACTTTGGTCATATAGTCCAATGTTAAACAAACATCAAAGAATTTGTCATCTATGTTCTTGATTGCAGTCATGCGATGATGGGAAAGGTAATTCTATTAATTTGAATGACAGCTGTAGACATTGTGGAGGAAACATATTCTTAGACTTGTTCTGAGGAGAGGTTGCTGAATTCTTCTGCTTATTGGAGCCACCAGCATGGAGATTATCAAGCTGGACATCTCTTGAAAATTGGCTCAAGAGAGAAACAGATGAAAGAATTGGGAAAATTGTGCTCAGGTCTTGAATTCTTACAGGCAAAAGAGTCAACATTCACATTATCTTCTTGTTCTGCAACATCCATGTAATTACCTGGTTCTCACTCAGTTAAATATAATATGCTCATTACTTTAAGCTGCATAGCCATCATATAAATTGTATTGTGGGATATTATCTCTTTGTTGGGATAAATGGAAAGATATATCTTGGGACCTCACAACATGAAAAGGGAAGAAATTATCCTTATTATCATTGGAACTTATTGCATTTGAGACAACTCAGATTTAGCCAGGTGATTTTCTTGTTTGCATAGTCATAGATATTGTACCTGTACGTTTAAGAACCATTTACACACCTGCTTTCTTGATACTGTTTTAAGATATGTTCTTAATTTATTTGTTCACAACTTAAATGAGAGCTAAGGATTTACAAGGTGATAAAAGCATCATGTCATCTGAGCTTGGGCAATAATTCTATGGCAGTTGACACCAGTGGTTCTCAACCTGTGGGTGGCGACCCCTTTGGGGGTCAAATGACCCTTTCACAGGGATCGCCTAATATCAGATATTTACATAACGATTCATAACAGTAGCAAAAATTACAGCTATGAAGTAGCAACGAAAATAATATGATGGTTGGTGATCACCACAACATGAGGAACTGTATTAAAGGGTTGTGGCATTAGGAAGGTTGAGAACCACTGGTTTACACTGAGTTATCTTAGAAAGAAAGAGGAGGAGGAAAAAGAGGAGAAAGGAGATGAGACGGAGAAACATTCTTTGATTAAAATACAAGATATAGAGTTTCCTATTATCTCCATGTGTGTAAACATAATATTATGAAAGAAAATTGATTCCACAATAGGAAATTTAAGTTACAATAGAAGATTTAAGTTTAAGGCACCGCCTGTTTCATTCACTATTCTGCCAATCAGGTGTAGAGAAGTATTGGCTTAGGGCATGGGAAACATTGATACTTTGATGAATAGATGGAAGAAATGGAAATAAAAACAGACACTAAGTTCCCACGTTTCTAGTTTCTAATCTTTAACTAATGCTGTTACAGTTTTTATAAAGTCTTTCATATGTATGCCACTTAAATTAGTACAATTTTTATACCAGACTTTTGGGGGAGGGTATAGAAAATGGGTGAATCATTTGGGTGTTAGTTGCAGGAATCAGAACTTTTTTTCTCTTAAAAACATTAATATACTTTTTAAACTCCCTTAGTGTGATTTTAAAAAAGCATAATTTCAACTAGAAGTCTGAAATAAAAATCAATGAGGTTTTAAGGTCAGGTAATTTGTGGTATTTAAAGTTTGATGAGTCATAGGGGAGGAATAATGGAAATTATTAGAAAGATTCGATTAAGTTTTAGAAAAGAGCTCAAAATTCCTTGATTTTTAGAAGGAGAAAATATGAGTTGGGAGCTGTAACTCTCTATATTGCCACTAGGTGGCATCAAATACTCAATGATTGTGCAAACAATACATCACTTCTAGAGAAATACATAATTTTTTTCATAAAGACGTCTTTGAAAAGACTTTTAATCACAGTGTCTAAAGATGGAAAGGAACTTAATTCAGAGATTCCTTCCTTAAGATCCAACATCAGGTCCAGTGATTCTGTTTATCCCCTTGACACTTTTTGAGTATATGATTGTATACTGTTTTTCCCTAGGAGGTAGGTCTATAAGGGTCATCAAATGGTTAAAAAAGGTGTGTCTCAGAAATTATTAAAAACTACAAATATTTCCTCTACTTTCAGACACGATTGCAAATAACCAACTTAGTTAAGAATCTGTTAATATTTTAAGAGATTTTACAACGGAGCACTTCTCAGCAGCAACCCTCACAAGTGTTCCACAGCACTATTCCGAGAAATCCATCTTTCTACCTAACTGATGCACCATCACGTCATGTTTTTGAACCTGAATCAGAGGGTGGCTTTTTGGAAATCCGAATAATCTCAGTCCCCCTAAAGCAGCATTTCTCAGAATATGTTCCCCGGAGCCCCAACAACAGCAACAGGAACACCTGGGGGCTTCTTAGAAATATGCATTCTTGGGCATATTCTTGGACATCAGAAACTTCTCAAATAAACATTTTGATATCTCTCTTCTGAGCCCTGTCTGAAATTCTACATTTCATAATTTTGAAGCCCTAAATTAGGTAGCTTCTCTGTGTAAGCAAGTTCTGGACATACTGAGTAGTGTCATAAGATGGCTGTGTAATTTGGTCGCATATTTGTTTTTTAAATGATTCTAATTACACTCCTGGCCTGGTGCAGTGGCTCATGCCTGTAATCATAGTACTTTCGGAGGCTAAGATAGGAGGATTGAGGTCAGGAATCCTAGACTAGCCTGGGCAGCATAGTGAGACCCCCATCTTTAAAGAATAACAAAGAAGAAATTAGCTGGTGCCAGCTACTAAGGAAGCTGAGGCAGGAGGCTTGCCTGAGTCCAGGAGTTGGAAGTTGCAGTGAGCTCTGATTGCACGACTACACTCTAGCTGAGGCAACAGAGTGAGACTCTGTCTCAAAAAAAAAAAATTACATTGCTGTCTTGATGGTTTATAATATTTGTTACCTACTGTTATTCCAAAGTGTGTGTGTGCGCGTGTGGATGTTTCTTTCTAATATGGTTATGCGCTGCTGGACCTGTCTTATATTTAAACAACTTCTCTCTTCCTTTTGTAGTTTACTACTTTATACTTTTCATTTGTTCTTTTGCTTATTTCTGTTGACTTCTCTAACTTACCAAGTTTGCTTTGGGTTCTAATCCTTGCTTTGAGTTTTTGTCTTCGGTTTGACTTCGTACGATAGCTGATGTTTCACGTTCTGGGTTGTAGGTGTCGTCCTAGAATTCCGACTTCCCTAGGTATCGTTTTGCTTGTGCCTGTGCCACGGGACGAACGTGGTTTTATTCGTGAGTGGTGCAGGGGAGTTAGAACTCTAAAACAATTCTCTTGCTACTTTCGGGGTCCACTATCTTTACCTTTCTCACAGATTATACTCATAACAAAAGAAAAATTTTACCTTTTCTGTAATGGTTGCTAAAACATCCTGTTGTTAGGTGAAACTAATCCTTTGTATCTGTTTAAAATGAGCAAGATCTTTGATCTTTGGTTTTTCTTGCATTTGTACCTTGAATTATACATCCTGACTTTTTCATGGAAACTTTAACTTTTCCATGGGGCATGAAAAGCTAAAGTGATTAAGGTCACACAGCTATTTAGTGGCAGAACTTTGAGTAAAACCCATGAAGTTTGATCCTCAGCCCTGGGTGATTTTCATAATCCACCTTGTCAATTTGCATCCATTTAATCACCTGTAATGAATTCATTATTTTATGGGTGCTGAGCCTGTTTTTATTTGCCTTAAGGCTTTCTAAGTGGAAAGTTCTTACGTTTTGTCTGTCCATACCAGAGTTCTACTGTCAGTTATTTTTATTGCTATAATTCATTCAAAATACATTCACAGAGAACCTCCGAGGTGCCAGGTGCTTTAGAACATAACAGCAACAATAATAATATTTGGGTGTGATTGCATAACACCAAGCCCTCTCACGTGTATTTATCTCATTTCGCCCTTGCTGGGGAATTATGGTGAGGCAGGGAAGTGTAGGTGGAAGCCCACAGCCCTTGGTAACATTTGTTGCATACCTATACGGACAGGCTCGCTACAGATGCAGCATGTTAGAGAAATTTTTCTTTTTTCATCTTTATTAAGGTTTCCAGAGTTGCTCCTAAACCATCTCTAGTAGAGATTTATTTGTTCATCTTCTCAAGATTGCCAGTCTGCCTTATTGATGCTCCTCTACATTTCTTTCTCATGATCCAGAAAGAAATGGCTCAAGGGGCAAAGGGGTTCAAATACTTTTTTCTTTATAACATGTCAATGTTCATAATTATATGAAAATCAAGAAATCCCATCAACAGAGTGAAAAGGCTAGCTACATCCTTAGCAAAGACATAATCTCCAGAAGATTAGTCTCAAGAAAAAATCATAATCTCCAGAAGATTAGTCTCAAGAAAAAAATCAATAAGAAAAAAAAAAAATCCCAGTATAAAAAATAGGCAAATGATAGGAATAGGAAGTTGACAGAAGAGAAAACGTGAGTTATTACTAAACATAAAAAATTGTTCCAACTTAAAAGTATTGTGCAAATTAAGACCACACCGAGATACCATTTCATATACACTAGATTGACAAAAATTAAGAGTCAGATAATTTCAAGCACTGACAATTATGTTGAGTAATGGAAACTCACAAATATAGAAGATAGGAATGTAAAAATAATGCAATCGCTTTGGAAAGCAATATGGCACTATCTTGTGGAGTTGAACTTGCCCCTTACCCTTTGAATAAGCAGTTATCTCTATAGGCATCTACCCTAGAGAAAATTTTGTACATGTTTTTAGTAGAAAAAACTGAGAAATACTCAAAGTCCAGCAGTAAGAGTATAGATAAATATATCATAGTACAGGCAGACCCTGGGTTATGAACAAGATAGGTTCTGCAGGTTTGTTCTTAAGTTGAATTAGTATGTAAGTCATAACAGGTACATTTACCTATTACTTGTAATAGCCTGCATTTGTAAGTACAAGTTGTACCGCAGTAGTATGTTTGTAACTCAGAGACTACCTGTACATTTGTGTGATACAATATTGAACAGCAGTGAAATGTATCAACAATGGTTATATGCAATAATTTGGTTACATTGTAGAAATATTACTATGCTGAATGAAAAAAGGAGATTGAAGAATATTTTGTCACATATAATATTTTATGAAGTTCAAAACAAATAAAACTCAGTAGTCTCTTGTTTAGGAATACAAACCCATGTGATAAAATTATTTAAAAAATGCTAAGTGGGGCGGCACCTGTGGCTCAGCGGTTAGGACGTCGGCCCCATATGCCGAAGGTGGTGGGTTCAAACCCAGCCCCAGCCAAACTGCAACAAAAAAATAGCCGGGCGTTGTGGCGGGCGCCTGTAGTCCCAGCTACTTGGGAGGCTGAGGCAAGAGAATTGCCTAAGCCCAGGAGTTGGAGGTTGCTGTGAGCTGTGTGACGCTACGGCACTCTACCGAGGGCAATAAAGTGAGATTCTGTCTGTACAAAAAAGAAAAAAAAAAAAATGCTAAGTGGTTATTTCCAAGAATGCAGAGCAAGCATATTACACCTGTTTTAGATCTTATGTTGGCTGGTGGATTCACATGAGTTTTTTATGGTGCTGATTTATGAAACATTTATGAAAATGTTACTTACATTGTTCTGTGTATACCATACACACCTAATACACTAAAAAGAGTAAACTGATAACTTCATTTTCTTGTTGGTCAAGGGAGGACACATGAACTTCATCTATGAAATGACTTGAGGCCTTCATTTCTTTCTGTGGTTCTTTCCTAATGGTGACTGTTTCCTGCAGTGTCGATGGCTTTCCTGTGTGGCCTGAAGCATGAGGAGGACAACTGTGAGGTCACCAGCTGCACCTATGTGCAGTGTGATTTGACTGTTGCTGTGGGGACCGAGACACTGCCTGAGTCATGGCCTTACCTCTACATTTGCGAAGAAAGTGCTCAGTGCCTCTTTGTGCCAGATCACTGGACAGAGACAGTGTTTCCATTTTCATTTTCAGGCCTCTTCATCAGGTAATCTTGTCTTCTCCCTCCCTGACCTTCCCCACCAGGGCATGGCCAATGGCTGATGGAGCCATCGGACAGCCAGGGGGGCCTGGCTGGGGCTGGGGTGCAGGGCTGCAGCTCTCTTGGGGGGGCCAGTCTATTGTGGATCCCAGCCAGCCTGCATTTCAAAACATCTCCTGTCTTTTTCAAATGTTTAAGAGAACATCTGAAAAATCTGCCCAGTAAACAGCTCGCTTTGTTCTTGCTTAGATTTTAATATTTATCTTCCCATCCAAAGCAACATCTGGTGAATGCCAATGGGGAAAAAGATTAGACATTATGAAAAACAGAAGGCTCCCCCCATTTCCTTTTTCTTTTCTTTCCAAACAGATTCACAATTATGAAAAAAAGTCATGGAGAAATCCTGCAGATTGTACAATGTTTATTCAAAAGGGGAGGGAGGGTTATGTAGGTGGAATTACCACAGATCTAGGATTCGGAAGCCTTAAGTTTATAAGGATATTTTTGAACTTAAAAAACTCCCCAACAAATAAATACCACAACTTTCCAGGTTAACCCTCCTTTTCTAAACAAATTAAAAAAAAAAAAAAAAAAAAAAGTGTGACCATGTTGGTAACTCTGGATGGTCTTAATTTCAGCAAGCAGTTCTTTTCTTATGCAGGGTGATATCTCAGGGCTGAATATTGCCCTGTGTTTTTTATTATTTCTGCTCTAGATAGAGTGGCTACTTCTGGTTATTTAATGAAGGTCTATTTTCTCATTAAACTATAAAATTAAAGAAGACCAATTACCCACAGTGAAAGAGATAAGCAGCTCTTTCCATGGCAGTCTGACTTTTTGATGTCCTGACACAGTCTGTGTTTTAGAATGAATTTGCCATCACAGGTTTGGGTTTAGCTGGAGGAAAAGAGCAAGCTCCATGGCTGGTTGCTTTCTAACAGGGCCTGAAGAACCCTGCTTGTGTCATGTAGGAATGGGGTGAGATTGGATTTCAGCATTTACTAATACCAGACACTAAGAAGTACACGTCAACAGTTTCTGGCTCCACTCAATTCACAGATTTTCTCTGGATCCCCAAACAATTCGCTGGAATTCTTCTGGGCCCTCCCTCTTCATTCTGGAAGGGGCTGAAACAACTGAGGTTATTAAAAGTTATACCCTTATCTGGTGATTGCAGCAGGCAAATGCTGGTATATTTTCTTAAGAATTAAAATAAATGTCCTGTGATTTAAACAAGTTTAGTGTTGATGAGGGTGAAGGGACGCTCTGACTGCTCTCTCTTGCCAGTGGGGAGGTAAGTTGATATGATCTTTAGAGGACAATTCAATAACGCACTAATACTAACCTTATAATTCTTTATATTATGTGACCCAGCATTTTCACCTCTGGGATTTTATTCTAAGAAAGCAGATAGAAATGTGTAGTATTTACAAGCAACCATTTTCTTAAGGTTTCCAATACAATAAAATATTTAAAATGAAATAAGTTTTAGTAACAAAGAGTGCATCCACATGACATGAGACTAAGAAACCATTAAAAATCATGGGGTAGAATATTGAATGAGCGGTAAAATGCTTGTGATATATTGAAAAGTGAGAATCACAAGTCACAAAGTAGTGTATCAACTTGATCCTCCTGTTGTAAATAGTACCTATGTTTGTACACACATTGGTGATTAAAGAAAAGTCTGTGAAACTAGTGTATGATGCCCCATGATCATATCAATGTACATAGCTATGATTTAATGAAAGAAAAAACAAAAAAAGAAAAGATTGGAAGGATGTATTCTAGAATGTCAATGGTGCTTATCTTTATGTAGCTGGATTACTGATCTTATTTATTTTCTTCATTAATTTTTATGTCTTTTTTCAGTGAATGTGTACTGATTTGTTAACCAGAAAACACATTATGAATTATACAGGGGGCATAAAAAATAATGGTCAAAATAACCTACTTGTTTTCTCTTAAGGTTATATTGTGAACCCAGAAGACTAATGTCCAGAATCTTTTCAGGGAACCCACTTGCTTTAAATCTTGTCTCTCTGTCAGTCACTACCTCTATGGGTCTCATGTCATGTGGCAGAGGCAGACATGTGTCTGTGGCAAAAATATCCCCCATCCATCCATCCTTCCATGCAACCAGTACTTACCAACTGTCTACTATGTTCTAGGTGTTATGTCAGGTGCTGGTGACTCAATGGTAAATAGATCATGACAGTCTCTGTCTTTAAGAGTAGAGGAGGATGGGCGGCCCTCATAGCTCAGTGGGTAGGGTGCTGGCCACATACACTGAGCCTGGCGGGTTCGAACCCGGCCTGGGGCAGCTAAAACAATGATGACACCTGCAACAACAACAACAACAACAAAAATAGCCAGGCATTGTGGCAGGTGCCTGTAGTCCCAGCTACTGGGGAGGCTGAGGCAAGAGAATTGCTTAAGCCCAAGAGTCTGAAATTGCTGTGATCTATGACGCCATGACACTCTACCCAGAGTGACAAAGTAAGACTCTGTCTCAAAAAAAAAAGTGTAGAGGAGGAAGTCAGGTAGTAAACAGAATGATTGTATGCTGTGATAAGTGTGCTACGAAGTGATTAAAAAAAATAATGAGGAGCTACTTTAGATAATGTGCTCAGAGGAGGCTTCTCTGAAGAATTTCCTTTTACATTGCAGTAAGAAGGAAGAATCAGGCAATGGGGGCAGGGAATGCAAAGGAACCATCAAGTTTTATGTAGTGCTCAGAGGCCAGTAGGGTGGAATTAGAGTAGGAAGGAAGGAAAGAGGCCATTGAGGAGCTCAGGGGGTATGTAAGGCATACAGGGTCCTGGGAAGGGGTTTGGATTCTATTCTAAGTGAATATTAAGTAACTTTCTAAAGTCACACACTCAGGCCATAGCACCAATGGGACTGGAACTTATGTGAGGTGCTGGGGGCCGGGGTACAAAGCCACAGTGTACTTAACATGATGCCGTGCTATCAGCGTGGTCCTGAGAGCATCGCTGAGCTGCAAGGGGTCAGTGAGATTTCATAAAACTAGGAAGCAATTTCAGGTTAAGTGAGGGATATAGAAGGCTTCCAAGTGTTTTTACTCCCTGTCCCGAAAGGCACTTACAAGGTTACCTGCTTATGTTAGAATCTGATGAGAGCAACTGAGAGAACAATAGATTGAGGGTCCGGAATCTTAGGTTCTAGAACTTTCTTTACCACTATTTGGACCCCAAATTCTTACCGTATTCTCCTCAAATCAATATTTGTATGTGTGCATGTGTTCATCTGCAGCTATACATATTGGTATCTTCACACATACATACACATACAGTAAACCTCCATAATTGACCACCTCCCTACATTGACCATTTAAGTTGACCTAATTTTCATAAACCGGACATGCACTGCGTGTATGTGTCAGCACAGTAGGCCTAGTTCCTTATGTTCACCCCCTCCATATGTTGACCATTTTGTTGCAGATCCTTGGGTAGTTAACTTATGGAGGTTCTACTATATTTATATTTATTTATATTTATATTTATATTTATATTTATATTTAATTTATATTTATATTTATATTTATATTTATATTTATATTTATATTTATATTTATATTTATATTTATATTATTTAAATCTGCCTAACTGTATTTCTTAATTCATATAATTATTATAGAGAAAAATGTGGAATAGTAGCTGGCTATTTGGAAACTTTGAAATCTTGTAAATGTTAATATATTTTTGATATTCTGGTGTCTCAGCAAGTTTTTGTGACGGTTTTTTAATGAAAAAAATTTTCTAACAAGGTGATCAGGAACAAATACAAAAAGAATATGAGCTAAAGCTTGAAGAAAACTCCAAGATAATGAAAAGGGTTTGGCTCTATTCAGAGAAGAATGTCTTGGGGGAAGATAGTTTATTGCTAACAGACAAAGACTGGGCAGAACGAATTAGATCATTGTACCATACGTTTTCTAGGAAAGAATCTAGAAAAGGCATATGAAGATTTATTAGGAGGGTGGAAGCCCAAGGCTGAGAAAAATTGTAAAGGATACTTTCCTTGAGTTCAAGTCCCAGATCATTCATGTATTGGGTACAAAACATTGGCTCATATGACTAAAGACCCACACGGCCAATAAACCACAAGAAGGTCCCACATAACAGAAGAGGGATAATGGGCAAATTAAATATTCTACAAATGGCCAAAAGAAAAAAAAAAAAAAAAAGGAAGAATTCTGGAAATCTGGACAACTAAGCTTGACATACCCGACAAAATTCTACAATGAATTATTAATCGGATGGTTTGTGAGCCTTTAGAAAGGAAAGCAGTTATCTGGAAACTGGTTCTCAAAGAATGTAGTGGTGTGGAAACCAATTTCATTTCCTTCTGGAAAAGTTTATAAGTGACTTATGACATAAATAGGGACACCTTGGCAAACTGTTTTAACAACCTCTCCACCTCTAGTAGCAAAACAACATTCTAGGTCCAAAACCCAAAGTATCTTGGCACAAGCCTAAAATTGCTCTGAAGTCAGGTGTTTGTAAAGCCCATGTGAATTTTGCATGTTCTTTCACCATATTTCCATGTTTATGTAAATATCTCATTACATTTGAATTTTAAAATTAAATTACTTTGCTTTTTCTTTCTGAGTCTTGGTATATAACCAACGCCTTGGGAACAAATGCTATATTTATTCTGTGGCTCTGTCTACCCCATGGGTGATGGCTTAGCTAAGTAGATTTATAGCTAAATTATAGGCTACGGATTCAAAATGTTTTGAGCAATGGGCCTAAACCAGGGAAATAAAATGTAACCACAATGAACATAAGTTCTCGTGTTTACCTTTCAACCATAGTCCTATCAATGCCATTGCCCCCCAAACTAACAAGAACTGCCTTTACCAGACTCCCACTGTACACTGGGTCTCATGCCAATCATTTTGTGTGCTTCATTTCAGTCAATTTCCTCTACACCTCCACAAAATAGGTACTCAATTGTTTCTATTTCATAAATGTGGACATCAAAACTTAGTGAAAAGTGTCTTTGGTGTCATGTAGATGGTAAATATCTGGGCTGGGATTCAAATCCAGGTGATCTTCTTTGAAGCCCAACCTTTATATGTATATATTTCTGAGAAAATGAATCGAACAAATTCAGCATGGGAAAATCCTCAGGCAACTGCAGCTCTGAGCCTTTGAGTTGACCATCATCTCAATGTATATGTAGGGGCTGTCAAATGAACACAGTGCTATGTAGGTGCCATAGGAGTAGGAGACCAGAGCCCCCTGGTCATCAGCCCAAACTATCTGCCTTCAGTTCTGGGTAGTGTGATGTTAAAATATTGACAATCTACAGGAGGTCTAGAGGACAGTAGGCTTGGGAGTCATGTCTTAGGACTTAGGTGAATCCAGAGTGGACACAATTTTTGCATGAAGAAGAGAAGATTACGTGGTGAGATGTGATATTTATCCTACTCATTATTTCTAGAAAATTGTGGGAGAATCCATCATGACATTGACTTGGAAAAAGATTTTCCAAGGGTTTGACATGATTTATAGTTTCTCAACAGGTGACCTTTTGCCCTTTCTCCCACCCTTCCTGATCTTCCCATGGGATCTATTATCTTTCTGGCTGACTTCGACCAGCATCTCAAAACTTGAGAGCGCTGCTCTAGGAAAGAGAACACCTGGATTCTGATTTCAGAGCTGCCAGAGTTTTGTGTTTGACTTTGTGCAAATCTCCTGATCTATTTAGGTTACATTTTGTTTTTTATATTCCTCTACCTATTTATAGGCTGAGATGAGATCATGTATATGAATTGTTGAAAAGTATAAAACATCATGCATTATTATTAACTAATAATCTCTGAATTAGTTGCAACAATGCCTACAGCTAGGATTATTCCTGAATAAATATCACACCTGTTGGGGACAATCCCCTTCAATATCTATGTTCTCACCTCCTCTAGACTGCTTATTTTTAGACTTTCTGTAATGCTACACTGCTGTTTTTCATTTTAAATCCAGTCTGGCTTCTCTCTTTAAAGCAAAAGGACTTTTTAAAGCAAGTGGCTGCTAGTATAACTGGCACATATATCGAATCTCCTTAGTCTGGGCTGTTAAGTAAGTTTAATTAATTTACTAAGTTAATGTTCCACTGCTAGCAACAGAGCCTCATTGCCATCAGCTGGGGAGAGGGAATTGAAAGCCTAAATGAGCTCATTTTTTCACAGTTGGAATTAGGGACCAGTTAGCCAGTTGTGTGGGTTTTCCAATTTCTCCATCTGCCCTAGGGGGATTCAGGCAATTCACCCCCTCCAACACTAAGTGTGAGTAAGAGCAGAAAGAAGGAAGGGAAAAAGGAAAAAAAAAATACAACCCCAAACTCTCCCCAACATTTGTTTCCATTTTTGGAACTGGAACTATTGCCCGTGCGTTGCTTGTTAAGTTGGGCTTGGGGAAGCTTTTGCTAATGTTCTTGATAGATTTGGAGAAGAGAAAGGCCTCAGTGAAAGATATTTACTATGAGCATTTTCATTGCAGGGTGTTCAGATAAAGGGAAAACAAATAGACAATAGAAGAATGGAAACAAAATTACAGAAATTTGCAAAATTTGACAAATGGTGGCCTGTAGTTGCCACAAGCTAATGGCTTGCAATGATTAATAAGAGTAAAAATAATTGCATTTCATTAAGATTGATGACACCCCATTTAACCTCCCCTCTCGTTTCAGCCCTAAAGTGGAAAGAGATGAAGTTCTCATCTATAATAGCTCCTGTAACATTACCATGGAAACTGAGGCAGAGATGGAGTGTGAGACGCCTAATCAGCCAATTACCGCCAAGATTACTGAGATACGGAAAAGCTGGGGCCAGAACACTCAGGTATAATCAAATCTTTTTTACAGACTGATTCAAACAGCTCAAATTAAATTTGTAATATTGTGTACATTAAAAAAACAATTTAGTCCAAATGGCAGCGATATATAATATTAAATGCTCTCAAAGTTTGAGGAGCTGGTCTAATGCACAATATCTGAATTCAAAGTTAAATCTGGTTAATCATATATTTTCTCAAAAATAAATGAGTGCTGCCTGGGCTCTTTTAAAGCAAATTCTGAACAGATAATTTTCTCAGCACTTTGTCCTGATTTCTGCATGCATGTTTGGAGAGGGCTCTGAGTGGTTTATTTCCTCATGAAATAAATGGCCTGCAGTTTAACCAGGTTCTCCTAGAAGGCTTCCAAGTCACTCGGCCGTCCTCTACTTTGTAGGACAGCAACGTCTGTGGGTTCATTGGTTCATCTCTGTTCCTTGGGGAACAGAGTGGAAACTTGGGTTTCTGAGGGGATGACATGGCCATTAGAACTAAGAAGGACTGCAGGGCCATTTGGTCTAACCTCTCTACCTCAATTCCCTATCCATTTTGAAATTGTCTAAACCACTCCTTCCAAGTGGCTCTTTTAAGAATGTGTTCTGAAGTTTCCAGTGAGGAATTCCAAAGCCTCCCCAGAGAATCTGCGAGAATTGAAATCAGAGGCTCAGGGCTCTTTGGAAATGGATCAGATAATCTCTTACAGTTCCCCAGGCTTCTCACTGTACACAGATAAAAAATAATATTTATTGAGCACCCGCTCCCTTAGGTGCCTTCCTCTTTATGAAAGCAATTCTCAAATTTTCCTGTTTGTCTCTTTTATTTGGAACAAACATTTATTGAGTGCCTATTATGTGCCCCTCAGTGTCCCAGTGAGCACTGCTCCACTATACTTCTTGGTTTCGAAATATATGCCTTTAAAAAAAAAAATCACTTTTGTATTGGGGCTGAAAATGTGTGGAGTTACAAATAACAGTTCCCCCCTATCTTTCTGAAAGTGTTCTCTGCCTACCCCACGGTCCGTCCTGTCCCCTCACCAGGCATTTCACTCCCCCTTACCTTCCCTGACTCTCCAGAGTGCTAGGATCGCCTGATCCTGCATCTCCTGGACCACCATCCCCTAATCACAGCCCCCACTTCACACTGGAACTCTTTCTCAGTTCTCAGGGATGTTTCAAGGGTTTATTGTGGTGAGGGAGAACAGCTGTGGAACAGTGAGTGAGCCGTAAGCCTCTTTGTGCCTCAGTGGGCAATAACCTCATGGGGTCGTGGTGATGCTCATGTGAGCAAATACTGGTGAGAGGGAAGGGCTGGCACAGGGGCCTAAAGCAAGTACATCACTTGCTGCCTGGGGCATTTCAGGCAAGTTACCTAACCCCCGTGTACTTGAGTTTTCTCATCTGTGAAGGGGGGATGATAATAGTATCCACCTAGCAGGGTGGTTGTGAGGCTTATGAAGCACAGTGTGTGGACCACTAGAGCACTACAGCTCACACCTAGTAGGTGTCCTGTGACAGCCATGCTTGGCAGCGCTAGTCACAGGTAGTAGTGCTAGAAAATGGTAGGGCATCATTTCTCTGTAGTGTTTGCTGCTTTGACCGGATCATTTCACTTCTTAGGTTTCATTGAATTGTTCATTCTCTCAAAGCCTAAATTTGAATTTTTTTAGGGCCTTAAATGCCTCACATTTTAAAAAAATATTCATGTAACATGTATTTGTTGGGTTCTAACCAAGTTCAAGGTCCTCTGCCATGCTCTGAAGGACATAAAAAAAATAGTATGGAAAAAAACCTCATGTTTAAAGCTGAATATGGAAGTGGATAAGTTTGAAGGAGGGCGGGTGTTCATAGCAGTTTGATGAAACATTTGAGACCGTCTACACCAGCCATCTTATTTTAGAGATGAGTTAACTGAGCTTCATGAAGAGATATGACTTGATAAAGGCCACACAGCTAGTTATGGGGCATCAATCTGTATGGCTATAAGTGATTGTGGGGGAATGTATGTGTGTGTGTGTATGTCTTTCAAAACCTTCTAGGCAAATGCCAGTGTGTAGGAGACTTCAGTCCTAAGGGGACGAGGGGACATAGGTACCAAAGTTGTAGGATCCAGATGTGATGGGTGTTGTACTCAGGTGTTGGTGAAACTGTCATTTTTTGAACAGTCTCTTGGGGACAGGACCCCATCAAGCAGCCAGGAGTGGATGGGGAAAAATAGCAGGGATTTATAATAAAATTATCTCAGTTTGTAACTGGGTTTAGATCCAGTGGGCTCCTAAAGATGGAAACAAGTCTCAGGGCATGCATCCTATCACATTGACTAGGTCAGTATGATAGGAGTTAGGGAAGGACAAAGATTGGCACATGGTTGCCGAGAGCCCAGAAAAACAAAATTCTTGGTAATAGGAAAGTTGTTAATTCTAGACTCTGTAATAGGGTGGTTTGGTTTGCTTTAGGAACTGGATATAATGAAGTCTATAGATAGAGGATTTATTAACTAAGTGGATAATTTATCACCCAATTCAGGAAGCTTTTGAGAGTGCAAGGTCCATAATTAATAATTATGTCAGGATAACACGTCACCCATGTTGGGGTGTGTGATTACCTTACCTGGGCTTGTGAATGGAACAGCTTGTCAGTAATATGTGATGCATGGTTACCCTACCCATGTTGGGGTGTACAATTTCCCTGCTTTGAATTGGGAGCAACATTCCACCTGTGTTAGGATACATGGTTACTTTATCCAGACTTAGCCTCCAGAAAGGCCAGCACTGACAGGTGCTTAATCATCAGGTTGAGAAGCCCAAGAATTCCCTGTGTGAGAATCTTAGAACACTTGTTTCACAGAATAGATATTTAGCGATAAAAAGGTTTCAAAGGACTTCTTTTTTTTTTTTTTTTTTTTTAAGACAGAGTCTCATTCTGTTGCCCCAGGCTAGCAGAGTGCTGTGGAGTCAGCCTAGATCACAGCAACCTTAACTCTCGGGCTCAAGTGATCCTCCCACCTCAGCCTGCCAGAGTGCTAGGATTATAGGTGTGAACCACTCTGCCTAGCCCCTACCAAAGAACTTTTGAGAACATTCAATATGTGACTGTATAATGTGATCTGTAATTTCTAAGGAGGATAGTGGTATGGAATATTATGTAAACTTATTTGTCTATGGAACTCTTCATTTCCAGAACTTCCCTCAGGGCTGACGTATGTCCAGTTTCCCTCACTTGTGGAAGTATTGCCCAGGTCATGCTCTTTCTTCTATTACAGTGGGGGTGCCGAGGTGGGGAAGTTCACCTTCAGATGTGGGGCAGTAAGCTGAGCTCCCCTGACATAGGTGGCACTTGTATCATGCTGTGAAGAACAGGGTTTGGGTATTCAGAGATGCAGAGGAAAGGTATTTCTAGTGGAACCAGTGTGTATAAGGTGCTGAGGCAAGAACTGGCAGGAGGAGGCTGGGTACCCGTAGCTCAGTGGTTACAGTGCTGGCCACACACACCAGAGCTGGTTGGTTCGAATGAGGCCTGCGACTGCTAAACAAAACAAAACAAAACAAAACAAAACAAAACAAAAATAGCTGAGTGTTGTGTCTGGCATCCCATTTACTAGGGAGGCTGAGGCAAGAGAATCTCTTTAGCCCAAGCATTTGTGGTTGCTGTGAGTTGTGACACTATGACAGTCTACAGAGGTTGACAAAGTGAGACTCTCTCAATTAAAAAAAAAAAAAAAAAAAAAAGAACCCGCAGGAGTAGTGCAAGGAACATGATGTGTGTGAAGGAGACTGGAGGAGTTACTGCTTGCTCAGAGATGTGCGTTAGTCCCATGGACCTGGTAGTGAGGTCTGGGTGGACCCATAGGAGGGAGGAGAATCTCTACCAGGTGAGAGAGATAATTGAAGTAGTGAAACGGCAGCGGGAATGGACAAGAGAGAACACACTCAACAGTCAGCACTTGATAACATATGGTAGACAAAGTGTTCAAAGTTCTGGGAGAGTAAACGTGGTAGGGAAGAAAAACTGTGTGCTGCCTTTTCAAATTAATCTTTTCAAAATTTTGAATACTATACATGTATGGTCATGAATCCCAGATTGGAATCTCTGGCCCAGAACTCTCTCCTGAACTTGAGATTCCTGTACCTCACTATCTACTGAGGTCTTCCCAATGACATCTCAAATAGCAGGTTCAAAAGTGAATTCCTGATCTCCACCGCTCTCTCCCTCATAGCCTTAAACTGAGCTGAAGGCAGCTCTATCTTTTTGTTGCTCAGGCCATGGAGGCATCCTGACCTTCCAAATCCCATGTCAGATCCATCAGGAAATTCTATTGGCTCTACCTTTCATCTGACCCCTTTGTAGCAATTCTTTTGCCACCACTGTCACCACCATGTCTTACTATTTATCACTCTCCACTCTCCTCCCTGATTCTACCCCTATCTCCCATTGGTCTGTTCTAATATGGCCACAGTGATCTTTTTAAAATGTAACTTATAATTCCATTCTCCAAAGCCTTCCAGTGGCTGCCTAATTCTCTCACAGTCAAATTCAGGTTTTTCAACCATTTTTATTTTCTGGCACACTTGAATTTATAGTTAAACTTCTGTGGCACACTTCAATTATGTTGATAAAAAAAAATGTCAAAAGAAAAGGATTATACTACTGTGCTTTCTGTGCTTTAAACTTCTTTTGAAAATAATTTAATTAATAATCTTAAAAAAATTTCCCAGCACACCTAAGGTCCTCTCATAGCACACCAGTGTGCTGCAGCATGTAGGTTGAGAAACCATTGCCTTATGCTGACCTAGAGGGCCATTGTCTGCCCTCCTCACTCACCACCCCAAGGTCCTCTCCAGCTTTCTCTCTTACTTCTGCTTTTATCTTCTGTTTTCTGACATGCTGGCTCCTTGCTATTCTTGGAACATGCCAGGCATTCTTCTACCCTGAGGCCTTTGCATTTGCTGTTCCTTTCACTTAGAATACTTTCTTCCTTCCTTTTTCAAGTTCAACCCCCTACTTCAACATTTTGCTGAAATGTTACTTTTCTATGAAGTCTGCCCTTATCATTAAAAATTGCAGCCCACTGCTGATGATACCATATATCATACTTCCAATTTCCATTGTCCTATTCTATTTTTCCATAGTTCTTATCACCTGTTAATATATGACTTACATTACTAATTTATTATGTTAATTTATTATGTTTATTGTTTAGTATCTGACTCTTCTTTCTAAGATATGATCTTCAAGAAGGCAGAAAGGCTTGTCTACTTTTTGTTCACTGGTGTGTTCCAAACACCTAAAACAGAGCCCAAATCAATTGTATTAACAATTGATTAAAACAATATGTAAATAAAAATAAAAGAAGTTTAAAAAGCCTTCTCATTTGCCACTTCTCCAATTCTGTTCCATGATGATCGTACCTAAAAGGAAATATAAAGGTCTAATAACTAAGTTTGCCAACACATCCTAGAAAAAGTGCTACATACCTCACTGCTGACTATCACTAAGATCACCTTTGAAGTTCTCCCCTTGGGAAGCTATGCACTGCCACCAGTGCCTAGTCTACCCTTCAGAACAATTTGGGAACTCTTCTTCTGGAATGGCCATTAAAGCTGTTGTCGTAATTACCCTTGATGTCCTGAATGTTATCAAAATGTCCTACTTTCAATATTTCCTTTATCTTTAGGTAAAGGAAAAATGTCATTGGGAGCCAGAGCAAGTGAGTACAGAGGATGTTCTAATACAGTTATTTGTTGATTGGCTACAAATTCCCTCACAGGCAGTGGTGTGTGAGCTGGTGCATTATTGTGATGCAAGAGCCAAGAGTTGTTGGAGAAAAGTTCAGGTCATTTTTATCTAACTTTTCCAAACAGCCTTTTCAGTGCTTCTAAATAGTAAACTTGGTTCACTGTTTCAAGCTGGTAAAGATTCATAAGGAACAATACCTCTGATATCAGAAAAGGTTAGCAACATTGTTTTGACTCTAGATTTGGACTGACAGAACTTTTTTGATCATGGAGAATTGGCTGACTTCCATTGTGCACTCTGACAGTTTGTTTCAGGACATATTGGTACACCCATGTTTCATCACCAGTGATAACAAGACCCAAAATATCGTCTTGCCTCATCCAAAAGGTCTTGGCAAACTTTGACTATCCTTTGCTTTTGTTCCTTATGAGCTTCTTCAGGACCATTTTTGCACATACCTTCCTCATGTCAGGATTTTTAGTTGAGATTTTCCTGTTTCTCTGCTGTTGTTTACTTGGTCTGTTATGTTTCTCACAGTCAGCCAACAATTTTGACAAATGATTCGATCAATTTTTGCAATATTTTCATCAATTCTGCTTTTTACTGGATGCACTGACCTCTTGTCATCAGTGATGCATTCTCTCCCCTCAGAAAAAATATTTAATCCATCTGTACAGTGCTGTTTCCTTCCTGGAATTATCTCCATAAACTTGGACTAACATGTCCCTGATTTCACTTCCACTCTTGCCAAGTTTAACAAGAAATTTAATATTTGCTTGTTGCTGTAATTCAAGCTCTGATGGCATATGAAAATATACAACAAAAATAATGAATGCTACTCAGCAAGACACTGCCACATGTCAACATGAACACAACTGTGAGACATTGATATACCAATGTTATGAAACCTTATCAGGTTGTTTTTACATTGCTTCCAATGTAAGTTCATGGTGACAAGTTCACTAACTTAGTTGTCAGACCTCTTACACATGTACAGATACAAGTACATCAGAGGGGCATGCACTCATTTGCACATAAAGATATTATCGTTGTATGTATATTGTTCTTCAACTTGTGTTTAAAAATATGATAATACTCTATGATATAAGTGCCTTGCAAAGGGGAATTTTCTTTTCTCAATGCTGTTTTATCAAAGCTTAGAGCTATGCCTAGTACATAGCAGAGCTCAAAAAGAAAAAAAAAATGAACAAACGGATTTATAAATGGATAGCTAAAATCCAGTCATCTTTTATTTTAGAAAATGTAAATTTTTCTTTTTTTCCAAAAGGCATTGTTTATATCTATTATGTGTTAGACACCATGACACACTGAAACAAGAGAATTAGAAAAAGAAAATTCAAAAGAGTAATGGATAACACAATGGTGTGACGTAACATATGTTCAGATTTCTGTTGCATAGATAACAGGTTGGTTTAGATGGATAGAGAAACTATGGCAGAATAAACATAACACAAAACAAATTTACAGACAGCTATAAAGAATACAGCTACACTTTTAATAGCGCTCTGGGAGAAATTCCAAGGATGGGGCAGACATCATGGAAATTAATGAAAAGTGGTAAGTCGATATTTTCTTTTGCTTCTCTCTGTCCCTTTCTTTTCTCTGTCCCTGTGTATATGAAGTGTTTGGATCTCAGGCTCTCAAGATGAAATCTTAAGAGTGGCTCATGAAACCTAGAGGGATTATTTGCCTTGGGACAGGAGATAAATGCCATGTTCATGGTAAATGTTAAGGCCAAAGTTAATGCAAGACAACCCTAGAACTCCATGACAGAGTCAGAGAAAGGAAGAAAGGGCAGCAGAAAGAAGCTTCCTCTTCATTTTTGCCTCAAAGGAATCCCTTCACTTTCACTCCACTCATCCAGAAACATCAGTTATGGTAACTTGAAGAAGCTTCTCTGAATATCTCATCTGTCATATCAGTGGAGAAAGAAGTTTGAAACAATACTATTAAAGTTTTCTGAGAAATAATTTTGAACCTAGAATCCTTATTTGGAATAAGAACAAAATATAGACATATAAGGTATACGGTATTCAGAAAGTTCATTGCTCTGTGCACTTTCTGAAAAAATAATGTGCTTTTGCAAACTGCACAGTAAAATAAACAGGATGATAGGAGATATTAACAAAAAATCCACAAAACAGAGTAAAAATTGTTGATAATGTGGCTTTGAAACTTAATATAATTATTAAGAATGGATTCTTAACTAAATGGAAGCAGGAAACTCCTGTTTCAAAGAGATATAATAAAAGGAGAAACAGAGGCATAAACTTTCTTTGATAAAATAAGGAGACATTTTTAATACAAACCACATTATGTAAAGATAGAAATAAATGGGAGAATAGCAAATGACTTAGAGTGGAGGAAAGTAAAGGAAAATTTAGATTAAAAAGGAAGACTTTTGCCCATAGTATCCTAGAAAAGCTTTGGAATTAGAGAAATTTAGGTACTGGCAAATGGGCATGACACAGGATGCTAAAATGAGGGTCTTGTTTAACCTCTATATTGAGTAGCTATATCCTTAGCATACCATTCCTGGATGACCAAGAACAAGAGACATCTGTTCCTATCCCACCCTTCAGGAAACAGGTGCATACTTTCTGCAAGTTCTTGATACTAAGTGCAGGAGAGTAGGGATAGAGAATACAGCTGAAATCTGGGGGATGAATGGAAGGTCTGTTTTTTTCTTGAAAGAGAAGTAGTCAATTGTCTCATCCCCACTATATTCTTTCCTCTCCTCAGCTCCAGAATCTTGGCATACCAAGTTCTGTCCCTTCCAGGAAGGAGATTTCATGGTATTTCTCTGAAGAAATTAAACTCACAGATACTGGCATTGGGAAGGCTCATAAAGTTCTGCTTGTATCAACTGCCCACTTAGATTTTTAGTGTCTTGACCTTAAATATAGTGCATCCCAGGAGTATTTGCCCTAAAGTAATAATATGTAGGGAAAATGGGGAATTGTGGATAAATATAGCCTTATTACAAAATATTATCACCCAATTTTACAAAGAGGTGGCCAACATGCAGAGAATATTTTATAAATATTTTATAAACTTTTGTAATGAGTATTTTATAAATAAAGGTACATTTAGCTAAAATTTCTCATTTTCCCTATGTACAGTGACTTTAGGGGTGATTTTTGGGATGTCCTGTAAACATGGACAGACTTTTGGTTTGGCCATGAGAAAGTAATGCATTTTAGGCTTACCATTATGCCATATACAACTATAAAACTAGTCAAAATATATTTCAGGCATTTCATAGTAGACAGAGGCTCTCATCCTTGAGAGAAGGGAACCACTTGGGGAGAGTGTTGTTCTATCTGAAAGCAGAACACAGAACTATTCAAAACACAGCATAGAGAAATTGAACCCCCAAAGAGAGAAATAGTCTCAATACACGGAGCAATAAAAGATTGGAGTTCAAGGCTGCTGGTGTTACTGGAATTCTCAGGGCAGGGTACCAGAGAGGAGGTTGCTGTGCATGAAAGAAGCTCTGGAAATTTGCATGGGCTCCCTTGAGTCTTTGGCCATTCAATTAACCAGTCATGTAGTGAGTGCATTTCTGTGAGGTCTGTCAGAGAATAACCACCAGGAGACTTGAAGTGAATTCCAAAAATACAGAAATTACTTTGTAACAGCACAAACCTGGGAGAATTTTGAGTGCGGACCAGTTTTACTGAACTGAATGGCCAAAGACTCTTGTGCCCAACAGTGGAGCACTGAATTGAGATCTCAGACAGGCCATAGGAAAAAATAGGGATATTCTAGCTTCAGAGTAAAGCTACTCTAGATCCATGAAAATGGATCCTGAAAACAAGGCTTCAGAGGATTAAACTCTTTTAGTCAATTAATTGGCTACTAGAGAAAAGCCCAACAGTGTTTGAAGAAAGCCAACAAATCCATGCTTTCAAGAACATATCATCCACAACTTGCAGCATATAATCAAGAACCTCAAAGACAAAAGCAAATAATGTAATCAATTGAAACTGACCCATGGATGATAAAGATGTTGGAACTTACTAGACAAAGACTTTCAAATAGTCATTACAAACATGTTCAAGATTTTAAAGAAAAATATTGACTCAATAAGTGAAGTGATAGGGAGGGAAATGGAAACTATTTAAAATAATCAATGAAAATTAGAGAACTGAAAGAAATAATTTCGGTAATAAAAATTTTACTATGTAGGCTTAATGTTCGCTTGGACCTTGCAGAAGTTAAAATAAGTGAACTTGAAGACAGGACAAAGCTATTCAAATGGAAGAAGGAAGAGGGGAAAAATGGGCGGATGCTCAATACTCCCTGGGACAATATTTGTAGTCTGACATTTGTGCAAAATGAGACATAGGAGGGATAAAAAAAAATTAAGGAAATAATGGCAAAGACTTTCTAAATTTTGTGAAAACTAGAAACTCACAGATCTGAGAAACTTAATAAATCAAAATTAGGAGAAACATGAAGAGAATCATTATTGGAGTTCCAAGTGATGTTAAGATGACAGTTCACCCAAATTAATATTTAGAGTTGATGCAATTCTAATAAGACATATCAATAATTTTTTGAGGGGCGGGTGGTTGAAAGAAACTTATGGAAATTCAATGATCTAGAATAGCCAAAAAAAACCTTGAAAAAGAAGAACAAAATCAGGGGGCTAACACTGACTTGGAGCTTACTGTACAGCTATAGTTATTAGAATTCTAGGGCAGGTGTCATATGAAGGAAGGGCTCTACTAATAACAGTATGTTTGAAAACGCTTGCTGTACTGTTGAAGTAGTCAGGTGAAGGGAGTGTTTGAAGGAACCTATGCTAAGAATTGTCAAAAAGTATTCTGATGTAGCAGTACTTGGTGACATTAGGGCTGCAGGGAAGTATTGACTGGGGAGAGAACCAAGATTTTGTGGGATTAAGAAGTAAATGAGTAGCAAGAAAATGCAGGCAGCTTGTATAGAGTGCAAGTAGGAAAGTAAAGAAAAAGCAGCTAAATGCTGTGTTTGGTGGTACCTTGTCTATGCCCACTGTCATTGTGCTGGAGGTTGTTTTCTTACATTAAAGGTACTTTGATTAAAGTCTTGGTCTTCAAGTGTGTTACTTGATTTGACAAGACCAAGACTCTTCATCTCATCTGTTTTTTCTAGTGACTACTACAAATAGCTTGCGGGCAACTCTAATGTTTAGCTGGTGAAATTACCTCAATTTTTCCCCAAATATATGTATTTTAAAATTTATTCGGGCTCTTCAATGCATATCTCCCCTGGAAAGATTTTTTTTTTCCTTAAAATTGAAGAGTTTTTCTCCGGGGAAATCCCATAGTACTTTATCGTATTTGTCTTACGGAATTAATTTTTTTATACAGTTAAATTAAATGTGTTTATTTGAATCTCTTATTCCTCCAACTATACATTAAACTCTCTGAGGTAGGGTTCATGTCAGATTTCTTTTTGATGAATGGATGGATGAAGGTGTAGACCTGTCCTGGGTTACTGTTAAAAAGCACACCACAGTGTTAATGTAATCCCTACTTTTTATTTAAGGAGACTTTCCTAGGAAATTCACACAATCTAGTCATGTGACAGATTTCACCTTTTATAATGTGTATAGTGATTTAGAGGCTCTTTTGAAAATATTTTCTATTCCCTCTCAATTTTGTTTCTCCTGTTATAGAAATCCAAAACAGTTTTACCCTTTTGTCTCCTCTCCCCTCCTCCCCCCATCGCTTCCTCTCTTCTTTAACCGTCTCTTCTCCTCTCCTTTCCTCCTTTTTTTCCCATTGGGACTCATCTTCACGGTTGTGTGCCTTCAGAGAGAGATGCTATGGTAAACAAGACTGAGCCAGGTGTTAGGTCAGGGACAACAGATAGAGGAGAGGACCTGACTCACCTGTAGAAAACTTATTGGGTCCCTTGTGTCCATATTTTCTCTGTGAAATGAGGCTTCTAAAGTATGACAGTTACCTACTGCAGGAGGAGGAGGTGGGAAGGCAGACAGTTTCACATCTGAAAGGGCTTTACCTCCTTGTGATAATGAGGCAAAATAGGACGCTTCAAGTATGGGACTCCTGGGACCTCCCTTCTAGCTCTGGCAATGTCCCTGTCTGACCGTGATGGCGTGGCAACACAGTTAACATTCCAGTTGATCTGTGCTACCTTATTTTCAGTTTTTAGAGGAAAGAATACAGTACCCACAAAGCATAGTACTAAGAAGAACCTGAAAGCTCAACAGAGGCATATGAAATAGCAGCTGTGAACCTGGGCTCTAGAATGAAACTGGATTTCAGGCTGATCCTCTGCTTACTTGTTATATAACTTTGAGCAATTTTTTTTTTTTTAACTTCCCTGAGTCTGTTATTAATGATTCATACCTCACAGGGTTGTAAGAATTAAATAATCCACGCAGAATACTTAGCATGGTGTCTCATTGGTAGGAAACCTTCACAATGCCAGACATCATTATTTTTGGTTAAATACATAATGAGACTATACAATTAAGATGATAAATTATACTTCTCTAACTGTACAAGAGCAATAATCAATTTGTGAGTGCTCTGCAAATTGTTATGCAAAGTCAAGGTGTTACAATTTATGTCATTGTTTAGTGTGTGGTTGTGAGTGTTGTATTAACCAATACTTGCTGTGTAACAAAGGCTTTGTTACTTATTTGAAGCTAAGATTTTGTGTGCTTCTTTTTCTTTTTTTCTTTTTTTTTTAAAGAGGGAATTCAGGAAATATGTAGCCTGAATACAGATTTAAATTCATCTAAACAAAGTAGTTGTTCCCCTCTTGTTTTTCTGAGACTCTTTGTGTTAAATGAGTTCATGATATCAGACTGCTATTTTCCTTTCAAGGTATGTCAACAGTGAATGAGGCTGTGGTTTTGATGAGCCTTTGCCAAATTTTGGTCCCCCAAAGTCCCTATATCCAGTGATTATAATGTCACTGAGTGATTATTACATCATTATGGAGGAGTTTGAATTGTCTCAGGTAAACTGATCTTAACTTGTATTTCGAAATAATAGTTTTTATCTTTAGTGGAAAAGAGTGAGCTTTATTATTGCTGTAAAAATAACCCTGTTAGTGCTAGGCAGAAGGCGATCTCACTGGGACATGATGGTTATTTCCTTCTAAAGTACAGCTTCTTAAATTGAGCTTATTTTTGTCTAAATAAATACTGCATGGAATTTTCTCAGTGAAACCTAATATTATGCAGGAAATACGTGGGCGTATTTTAGGTTTGAAGTGGGACTATAATGATTAGATTTACTCTGAGCCTGGTGCTGTGAAATTGCTTTGGGTGATAGAATATGCCCACATTTGAGTTCTTTGGATTTTATAGGGGAGGGGAAGCTTGGTGAATGAAGAACCAGAAGTGTTTAAATTAATTTGCTTGCTGACTCATTGGGTGGCATTGGACGACTCAGTTTTGTGATCTCATGTCTTGGTCTCCCTATCTGTGACATGGAAGCAGTAGAGGATGTCCTTAGTAACAGACTGTGGCAATTGTGATACGTGAATATGTTACATTATTAGTAGGTTTAACTCTTCCTGTAAGGGAAAAGCTTACTTTTATACACATTCACTTTTTGAAGACATTGTAGTAAATCACCATCTCCCCAAAGCTTGATGAGAATGAAGAGCACTCAATTGCAAGTATGAGATGGGTCTTCATACCTTCCCTCCTATGAAGGGCCTCAGAGAACAGGTGAACAGGTTTCAGAAATCAGATATAGTTTTATTTTGTGGTGTGTGGGATGCGTGTGGGGTTGGTGTTGGTGCTGATCTGTCTTGTTTATTTGTATTGGGTAAAGAGCAATACAAATTTCTCTAGGGTTTGGATGTGTGATTTCTTACTAAACATGTTGAATATTTTTCATTTTGCTAAAAGCTATGAAATGTTATCAGTTTTTAGTCTAATATATAGAGCATCTCTATTTGCAAGAGCAAATAATCATCTCAATCTTGAGATCCAAAAGGCAAATAGATATAACTGGAGAACTTGGTTTCTCTCCTCAGGAAGTCCTCTCTTTAAGTCTTGTTGGGTCAGCCATAAATCTGCCTCCCTGAGGACCTTGCTCTTAGTCCCGCTAAGCTGAAGTTTGCTCCTTCTTTAAAGAGTTCCAGTAATTGCCCCTAAAATGCACCTAATGTGCACCTTTGTAGGAAAATCTTGACTGGAGCCTGGAGGGTGAAGAAATTTGGGTAACAGTGAAGAGGGAAGACATTTCATTTTAGATGAGAGAGAATGTGGTTATTAAGATAGTCAAAGTGTTACTGAAACTAACTTTATCCAATTGGAAATCAGGTTGGAGGTAATTTTAGAAAATCTCTCAGTGGATTATTTTAGAGGAGAAAAGAAAGGGAACCAGGGGATAGAAGCATGGGTGTTGCTAGCATTAAAGTGGTTTTTGGTAGAGATGATCTTTATGGCATTATTGTTTGTATCAGTGGATATTAAATTGCCATTGACTCTATGAAATGGTTGTTTCAGGAAAAGAACTTTCTGCATTATTTTTTGACTATCTGCTTCTTTTTCTTGTGTATTTCAGCTTTGACGGGACTGAGCTGATCTCTTTGGGTAGATCCATAAAGGGTTTGTAGGCCCTACTCCATTAAAAGCTCATCGAGTTACTGACTTCTTGCTATTTCTCTGCATTGCTTTGACTTCCTGGATTGCTTTGAACACTAGTTAGGCAAGATGTCGTCTGGCGCCTTGGTCATCTGTGGCTGTAGTTACCCGGTGGTAGGCTACTGGCAAGGGTGTTGATGAAGGAGTCTCTGACCCCAACAGTGCCATGAGGCATCTCGCAGATTGCCTTTCTCCATGGAGCCAGCATAAATGCAAATCAGAGGATAAATGTGGGGGTCTTTTCCATAAAATATGCAAGGAGTCCTTTCAGCTACACAAAAATGAAGGATGTGCGTCCTTTCTAAAGGAGGAAGGAGAGAAGTACATAGAAGCAGCATTTCATAAGGAAATACATTGTTCTCTAGAGCTTATGCATTAAGCAAAGACAACAAATAAGAAGACAAACAAGTGGGTGGGCACAGTGACTCATGCCTGTAATCCCAGCACTTTTGGAGGCTGAGGGAGGTAGATTGCTTGAGGTCAGGAGTTTGAGACCAGACTGAGCAAGAATGAGACCCTGTCTCTACTAAAAATAAAAAAAAAAAAAAAAACTAGCTGGGTGTTGTGGTGGGTGCTTATAGTCCTTGCTACTTCGGTGGCTGAGGCAAGAGGATCCCTTGAGCCCAGAAATTTGAGGCTGCGGGAGCTATGACACCACAGCACTCTATCCAGGGTAACAGAGTATGACTCTGTCTCAAAACAAAGAAACAAACAACAAAAATAAACAAGAAATAGGAAAGGCATGTCTTGATTTTATAGGTTTTCTAAAGGAACCACTGGCCTTTCTAGGGTATGATAATCATTAAACTAGTTTCCTCCTGTTCTTCTCTGGATGGGAGATACAGAATAACACAGAAGGAATAATTTTGAAGAGTTTCCTTACTTCCAGTTAAGTATAGTAACTTCCTCAGATTAATGGATATTTTATTTATTTATTTATTTATTTATTTATTTATTTATTTATTTATTTTTGCAGTTTTGGCCAGGGCTGGGCTCGAACCTCTTTTTCTTTTCTACCTACCAGGCTTTATAAATTTTGTAGCCACTGCTGTGTCTCATAAAATGTTCCTTAGAGCTCATAAGCCACCTGTTCCTTAAGCCACAGGTGCTGCCCCAGATTAATGGATATTTAACTGACTCTCTAGACGACTCCTTTTCTTTTCTACCTAGGAGAAGGCATAGGGGCTCTATAATTATTCCCTCTGTGATAGGCATCTCCAATATCCAGTCCTCCTCTATTTTGAGAATGAGGAAGCACTTCACTCCCCCAGCCTTGTCAAGTTTGATGGGGCTGTATGACTTGTATAGAATGGTAGAAGCATTGTATTTCTGGGCTCAGACTCTTTCTCTCTCTTTTCTTTGACCATGTTGACTCAATAGCTCAGAGTGTGAGCTAAGCACATGTCCTCAATATATGGAAGAGAATTGTTCTGCCTCAGATAGCTGCCAATATCAGTTGGGAATGTCACGCGGACAAGAAATAAATTTTTGTTTATTTGATTTGGGATTATTGGTTATTTGTGCAGTCTGGCCAGTCTTGAATGATGGCACCATCTTTAACAAGTGGTTCTGCAGCCTTGTGGTAGATCCACAGTATTCACATGGTACCTTTAAATTTTTTCCATGTGTCCATTTGGAATCATAACTTTTATATTTTTGATGGCAAATGTGACGAGTTAGACTATAAGATGGAACTATTAGGTAGAAATTATGGACTGATGCGATTTAGTCGGGGGAGGGAGGATGGCTGGACATTTGATAGCATTCAGCTTCTTTCCATCATCTGAATTTTCTCTCTCTTTCCCTTTCTTTGGTATTGTGTCTCTATTCTCACCGCCAGCCCCGATGCCCTGAAGATCCTCTGCAGAATTGCCCAGCACAGAGAAATTAATCACCTTATTTTTCAATCAGGGGGAGTTTGTGGGGAAACGACTATCCCTGGTATTTCTGCCTGTGCTATGTCTCTATTTCCTTCTAAGAAACACGCCCAAATATTATGCTTCAAGAATGTGTGTTCAAAGCATGTATCTGTGTCTATAGGTCGATATAATCTATTGGTGTTTTCCATACACTCATATTCTCTCATTTCTCTCTTTAGTTTAAAAAAATTTTGTTATTGTTATAAAGACTTAATTCACAAGGCAAAAATGACTCAAATAGACTTAAATAATAAAAAGACTACATTGTCTCATGGGACAGGAAATCTAAGGAGTCATAGGAATGCCTGATCCAGCAGCTTAGGGCTCACTAATCGTAAGAATCGTACTTTGTCTTTGCGTGAACTTCTCATATGTCAGATTCAACCTGCTTTCTCTGTGGCCACAAGATAGTTGCCAGTAGCTCCCAGGGCTACTTGCTTCCTTATTCCTATTACATAGGAATAAGAGGGTCTTTTGTGTGCATGGTGTCAGGAGAAAGAGATTTCTTTCCGAGAACACCCCATTGAATGTCTCATCATGACTTACTGGTCCAGATTGACTTACTTGACCACTCTGTCCTGTGCTTAAGGTGATGAGCTTTGCTGATTGGTTTTGGCCAATGAGTGTCCCATTCTAAACACCTGGCTAAGAATATGGGCGCAGTGCCTGGAGGAAAAATCTTGAGGCTGCTGATGAGTGATGAGTGAGAAGCTGGACAGTGGACATTGGGTAGTCAGCTGATGCTTGACCACAGTGACCTTGCTCTTCTCCTTACAGCTCTACTCTAAGCCTCTTAATCTGATCCTCCTCACTGCTCCTTTTGATAACTCAAGAACTTGATGCTGCATAGAATTTTGACACTGTTGAAAACAAGTCACCTTTTCTGTATAAGGGAGCCAGCTAAATGAAAAGGAAACACAAACCTCCTATAGAATTCAGTAAGAGTGTTTGCTTTTAACAAATAAACAAGCCAACAGGAAAGGATAATGACCACATAAAACACACACACCTTCAGTAGCCTGCAGGACCTCAGACTCCATTATGTGTTTCTTTTGTGATGTGCACCTTTCTGATTCAAAATGACAGAAGTTTTTTCTATGATGTACCAGCTCCCAACGGGGATGGCTCCTCATTCAGTTCTATGCAAGACAACCCTCTTCTAATAAGAAAGAAAAGAGCAATCTAGGGAAAGAAATGGCCTCAGTTTCTCATCATAGGTCTTCCTAAACACTGTATGAATATTAATTAAACCTCCTAGTCTCCCTGTGTAATGGATACCTATTTATATAGAGTGGAACAGACAGAATCAACTGACCAAGTCCTCTCCATGAATTAATGTTAAAAGGAAGGATCCCAACTGTTGGGCTCACCAGTCACCTGAAAACATTGCCATTTAACTCCTTTCCCTTCCCGGGGGGAAAGTATGCACAGCCACGCAGAAGCAAATGTATTTTGTTATGTTTCTGCCTGACACTGACTAGTCTGAGTTTGAAGAACACTACCTGATGATTTTACTAACATACAATAAATGGGGCAATATGGTCAGCTGAGGAAGCAAGGTACTCCTGCAACAGGAAAATGGAATGATTAACTCTTCTCAAACATCATTTACAGATACCTCTGAGGATTCCAGTCACTGAATTAGCCTCTCTGTGTGATTTTTAGATGATTCTTTTCAGAGGTAACTGAAGACTATGAAATTAGAAAGGCATAAATAACATTATGTCTTCAAAACCCAGAATGTTAAAACTAGTTCACCCCTTTGGACTTTTAAAGGGTTGCATTAATGCTACAGATGACAAGTCCTACCTCCAAGAATTTGCTATTCAATAGGGGAGATATAAAAGCCTAATAGCTATGCTATCAGCAAAATGTACTAATGTGATAATAAGGTATTTGTATTTTAATGTAGAAAATCAGGGAAAGCAAAGAAATCATCTGGCTGGAAAAATCACGTGGAAACTCCTTGAAGGATATAGCATTTTATCAGGTCTAAAACAGAGGCCAGAATTGAGCAAAGGGAAGACAAAGAGCAAAGGTACAACTGGTGCAGAGACTGGTTTTTTGGAGTCCCAGATATGGGAAACATGGCTTATATGTTTTTATAAGTAATCATGTTTGGCTGGAGTGTAAGGTTTGAAAAAAGTAACCAGGAAGGCAGTTACTGGAAACAAAAGTTGGAAAACATTATGGGAGGTCTTGAGTGATAAACTAAGGAGTGCAGACTTAATCTGGGACAACCGTTATGTGTAGAGGCTTTATAAATTTTGTAGCCACTGCTGTGTCTCATAAAATGTTCCTTAGAGCCCATATCAGAGTCAGAATTCTAGTCTTGCTAAACTGTGGCCTGATGATGGGTCAGTTCTAATAGATGTTGTTCTCTTGGGCTCAGATGTACTTACACAGAGGGCAGTGCTGCCTACACAGGCAAGAACATAAGGAAATGTGGCATCTGAAAGCCTCAGGTGAGGGGAGGAAAGGGGGAGTGCGCTGAGGTAATACGGAGACACACCAAGGACCTTCTGAGTGACTGGAGAGCTCAGTAAACTCTTGTAGGGTGTTTTAGATTCCTGGTAAGTTATGGAATGAGAAACAGTGAGGTATGGTTTTCTGAGAGTGGGTGATCTGAGTCTGACCTCCTAGGCTTGGGTATCACCTACCTGTGTGATAGGTATCTGAGAAAATCTGATCTCCTTCTGAAATGAGGAACTGGACTAAATCTGCATTTTCTACTGTGAGTTCTGCAGGGAATTAGTGATGAAGGAGATACCATTAGAAAAAAAAAAGTCAAATAATTTGGAAAATGCTATAGACTTGATTCTACACAATGTCCAGTGACAAATTAAAAGCTTAGAGAGTCCTACAGGAAAGAAGACAGTTTTACTCTGCTGAACCTATGCTTTTCCAAACATATTTGGTCCTAAGAATTTTTTTTTAAATTTCTTTCTCCCACACAAGACCTATTGGCTCTCTAAGAAACACTTCGGGAAATTTTGATCTCCCTTCCCACTTTCACTTTCTCTGATTCTGTCTTACCTCTGAAAATGTCTTCTCGTCTAAGATTTTAAATATCCAATCTAGGCTAGTTGACTACATTTTCCTACCTAATATATAGAATTGACTATCATCCTCTAATTAACTTTCTCTCAGAGTTGAAGGCAGAAGTTCTTGAAAAGTGTTTACTCAAGTGCTCTGAGACCCTCTAAGGAGAGAGAGGTCCCCGGTGCATTTGTCATATGACTCCATTAGACACCTTGCATGCTAAGGAGCTTCAGCTTCAGCTTCCAGTTTGGAATCATCATATTTCTAACTTACTCTATTAACCAGGAAAGAGCTGAGGGCTTATTTTTTCTTCTCTTTTTTGCATCTGCATATAATGTAATTTAACCTAGCAAAAAAGACACTGATTGTCTGTCCCACAGGACTTAATTAACTCCCAGCTTCATGGTGCTCCATGGAAATAATAAGGAAAGTAAAAGTTCGAGTGTTCTGTACCTGTCCACTTCCACCTCTGGTGCATAATGAGATGTCAGGAGTGGTGACACTGATGAGATGTGTAAAAGATGCTGATTGCAGGAGGCGGTAAGCTGTCTGCTCAGCTTCTGGGAGCTCTGGCCGGGCTGGAAGAGCTGCCAACCCAGCAAGCAGCCTTTGCCTTCAGATTACAATTTCCAACATTCTCCCCACTCACCTCCCTGCCACCTGAGCGGTGGTTTTATTAACCTTTAGCTTTGCCTTCTGCACCCTGGTCAGGTGTTATGACAATTGTCACGGGGCTAGATACCATGTTTATTAAGCTGCCTGCAGCAAATCCGGACTGGTAGTGCAGGATTCTACCAGCCAGCCCTCAGGGGAGCCCATTAAGAAATTGCAAGGCTAATAAAAATCATACTGGATGAAATTGCAATCCTCTGGTGCCATTCCGTGATGGGTTGAATCTGGTCTTACATTTTAATGGGGCCAGGGACTGAAGGTTTGAACTGAGACCCTTGTACCAGCAGAACTGAAGGTTGGACCTTCTTAATCCAGAGCTGGAACAGAGCAGCAAGAGGACAGACAGCTTCTCTCTTTGTGCGAGTTTTCTGAGCAGTTGAGATAAGAATGTAGCAGTGTTTCTGATAAGCTAACAATGTCCTGCTTCTGGATAAAAGCCTCACTCTGCCAAGTGGCATGGAATTTGGGGCGCAGTAAGACTCTTGCAACCTCTCACCGAGGAGGCCTTCAGTGGCCGTGCCTGAGGGGAGCCTGAGAACACAGGGGATCCAGTTCATTCTAAAGCTTTCCTATTCTGTTGGCTGCGTCACAAGGAAATTGTGCAGAAATTGGAGAGCTATTCCTGCGCTTACACTCGTCTTCACACTGTGCCCCCTCTAATCCAGGGGCCCCTGGATCTGGATGTGGTTCTTCATTTCTTTGCTATATCCTTTATGCTCAGATAATTCATCACTTCATTTGGATCAACATATAGTTTTCAAACATTAAAATGAAAAAAACTAAGTATATAATTACTGATTTGGTAAGATGGAGGAAAATGAATGGAAAAACATTAGGGCATTCAGTACTAGGTACGGCGTCATCTAGAGAAGTACATTCTGTATTTTATTGTAAAGAAATACTACCATTAATAATAATGGAAAAGGGTAACATTAATTGAATGCTTACTTCTTATCAAAAACTGTGTGAAGTCCTTTACTGGAACTGCCCATTTAATCCTCAAATCACACCTTTAAAGTGGTTACTATTACCCTTTCCACTGTACAGATTAACAACTTCTCAGAGACACTTACCAGGTTGTTTTGGGACACAGTGCTGCTAAGTGCCAGAGCCGGGACTCCAACTGAGCTAGAATGATTTCAGAGCATGCAATATTACCACTGATTTTATTTTGGGATGAAATGCAGAAAAAGAAGAAAGAAATCTTTTTTTTTTTTTTTTTTTTTATAAACATTTCCCAAGGTAAATTTGTAAAGCTACATTATAAATTTTTGAAAGTACATCACGAGGTAGTAAAATAAAGTACAAATAAATATATTAAAATTTATCTTCTGAGCTCCAATGACAGCTTTGAGCATGGTTCTAGTTTTGTTCCCTCTCCTTCCTTCCCTCTCCTGCACACCATTAATAGCTCCTACAACTCCTTCCTCTGTGGCTCTAACTTGTGTTCTAGATGCTTCTAGTGAGGTTTTCTGTTTCCTCTGCTTTCTGCTCTCATGGTTGTTTGAGTGGAAGAGTGTATGTGTGTGTTTGTATTTACGGGGTAGTGATATGCAGCATGGGGTCTGATGCTTAGGTTTATATCTTCTTTACCTATTATTATAGAGGATAAAATTTTGTTGAACAAATGCATTAGTGAACATAATTAAAATGAATAGTCTCCAGATTATAAATAATTCTCAAAATCTTTCCGTGATACTTTTAGAAATTGTTGCAGAGACTGTAGATATTGAAAAACACAAAACAACCATATCTCCACCAAAGAAATGAGTTATATGAAGGGTGACTGCATTCAGAATGGCCTTCCCACCTCCAAGCATGACATCTGGACTCTAAAACCGTAATAGTTTTTCCAATTTCTACCTGAATTTTTCTGCAGGTTGCATAGATGAAAACATGCTTGTTACAGGCGAATTTCATGGTATCTTCCTGAACTCTAAAAGTCTGAGAAATATGAGTAATGTTTATTAGAAATTCTTTATTTTGGAGTGTAGAGTAAGAGCATCCTGTTTCCTTTGTTATGTTGTTGTGGAATGAGGAACAGATCTGTCTTTCGGGAAGTTTGGTTTACTTTTCCATTTTTTAATTTTCTGGGGAATGAGGCAATAAACCTTGTAATGTGGGGATGAGGAATACAGAAATGGGAGATATAGAAGTTTATTAATTTTTAGGAGCTTGCCTGTATTACGTTGCCCCATAACCACAGCTTCTTTCTTCCTGCCACTTGGGGCTCTTCACAATACCATTTAAGTATTTTAATATGTAAAACAAAATACCTTTTCTTCTTATTAAAAGACATGTATTCTTAGAATAGAAAATTTAAAAAGAGATCAAAAGGGAGGAAAAAGATCC
The DNA here is from genome assembly GCA_963574355.1 of Loris lydekkerianus. Lineage (NCBI taxonomy): Eukaryota > Metazoa > Chordata > Mammalia > Primates > Lorisidae > Loris > Loris lydekkerianus. The sequence continues at coordinate 53,482 of CAUYPK010003432.1, forward strand.
TCTATAATTTTAACATCCAGTTGTTTTGACTCTGGCCCAAAAGCGTCAGCCAATGGTGCCATGAGCCATTAATGGCTTCTCTGGCACTTTGTCCTGTAATTTCCAAGCTGGAGAGTTTAGAGATGACAGCTCCTGATTTTAGCGTCTATAGGCATGGAATGTAGAACTGTGGTAATGTGGTGAAAAATTTAAAACACTTCTCTGTATTTTGAGTAAATAAATTATAAGGGTTATAAACTAGTGTTTGCAATGCTTAGAGTGATATATTTATTTCTATATCTATGACTTTATAACTAGCTACAAAATCCATGATTAAGACAAATTTTAAGATTTATTTGTTTAATCTTAAGAAATAATTCCTTTCAACATCATGGGAAATTGACTCTATTCTTTATTGGGCTATCACACACTTCCACGGTACAACTGGAAGTACATTGCAATTGGCCTATTTAAGGTAATATAGTGATTGGGTCACTTTTTCTTTAACTTTTTTAATAGACCACTACAGATATGTGAGAGTAGAGAGAATAGTATAATTAACCCCATGTATCCAGCTCCTAGCTTCAACAGATATCATATTATTTTAAAAAAGCTTTTGTAACTTCTAACTGGGGATTATTTTATATTGGCTTCCCTTTGAAAAGAAGAATCTGCTAATGGAAGTTTTAAGGATAAGGGAAAGTTTTGACCTGAGGATCTCTTACAGTTTAGTATAAAAAGGATGATTATATTTTACATTTATTTGAATTGATAGAAGCGTGAAGCATCTAGAGTTTATATTAAAACAAAGCAGAATATACATAAAGTTTTCCATTGTCTCTCATGTCCTCTTTCTTTTGTTCTGTGTTCCATTGCATGCATTTAAGATATAAGTTCAGAAGGTCTATTAAAACTTCTGAGTGTATTTTCATTTTAAAAAAGGTTTCTTGGAAGCCCAAATAAGTGAAGTCATAGTGGTCGAAAAATACACAGTGAAGGTAACTTTTGTATATGGGATGATCTGTTCTTGGTACTAAATTTCATTGCCTGAGAAACTAACTGTTCATTAACTTTAAGCCAATAAATAGTAATTCAAATATATTGAGCATTTATATGTTACAGGTCAATGGCATATAGGTATTTTATTCTTCATTGTTGTCATAGCACTTTGAGTGGATATTATTAGTTTCATTTTACGGATAAGGCGGATAAGGAAATGGATGCTTTGAAATATTGAGAGACTTGCTCAAGGCCCCGTGGCTCTGTTGGGACTGTGAATTAGAAATATTGCCTGCCTAGCATTGAACTCTGTCTTAACAATGAAAATTGCCTGCTGAATAAGTTGCTACAAATGCTAGTGAATGGTATGTCAGAGGCAGAGAGAGGACGAGACGGGAAAAGGTTGTCATAGGGTGGAAAATAAATTTGAGTTAATCAAAAGAAATCTTTTGATAAAATCTCACATCTAGTGAAATAAGAGCAATGCTACTTGAGTTCACTTTAACTTTAAGGACATGGCTGTATTTACTAAGGAATAAAAGTGTTTCAATTTTGTTTTAAAAATTTTGGCAAAAAGAGCAAAATTCTTTTTATAGCCCATGACCGTTTTCCTGGCCCTGAAATACAGAAGGGCTCTGAAAGGTGGGAGGGGTTTCACTCATTCCTGTCTTCATTTAGTACGAAAAGTTGTCCACTGGAATAAAACAAAGAAATGTGCCATACAAGGAATGCAAAAAGACTCCTTTAGCAGATATTATCAGCGCTGGGAGAGGCAACATTTGCACCAGGTTGTTAAGATGTAGCAAGTCTCAAGATGGCCGCTGCAGTAACCACAGGCTATGTGGAGAGATAAATGGTTGACCCCAGCCCGTGTCAGGCTACGATTGATGCCACTATCAGCCCTAGTGCCTTCCCAATGATTTTTTAAAAAAATCTTTGATAGAGTGTGTTATCTAGTTACTGGCACAAGGGCAATAGCCCGGAGGGGTGAAGGAAAAGGAAAGAATAAAAGGTCACTCCAGGAGGACAATCTCTGTCCCACTAAATGAGAAAAAAAGGATCTAGCTCCAAAGGGGAGGAAATAAATAAATAACAATGAAAGCAGCAGCTAGGTGCGTGGATAGGAGAAGTGCAACTGCCGTTTCCCTTTTCCATTTCTCTCTCCCCTTCCTTTCCTTTCCCCCACCTTCCTTCACCCCCTTCTCCTTCCCCCCCTCTCTTTTCCCTTCCCTGTCTGTTTCCTTGCTTTATCCCTCTCTCCCCACTCCGTCCCCGTCTTCCTCCCTTGCTTTTTTTTTTTTTTTTTTTAATTAATATAGACCTTGAGCTATTGCGGAGGAGTTTAGCAGATACAGCTATAGAATCCTCTTTCTCTTGAGCTGTGTTAATGGAGCGATTAGGCTTGCTAAGTCTTCTTAAAAACCTCTCTAAGAAAGGGGAAATGAAAGGCCACCATTAGCTCCCTCCTTTGTAAAATGATGATAATTTAAGAGTGTAGGATAATAAAAAGTAAGCAAAGCAAAATTCCCGTAGATAATGAAGAAATATATCTTTATATGACATCATTATTTATTTATTTGTGGTGAATAAGTGCAGTCAATTCTGTGATTCAGCAATACTGCTCCTGTCTCCCTTTCTGAATACACACACACATACGCACAGAGATACCTCTCAGGTGTGCCTGCACGCCCCCCCCTTTTTTTCACATGTACACACACACACACACACACATATATGTATATACTTTTGGAAGACCAGGAATAAAATTGCTTTTGCCCAGTATCACTGCACCAATGAAATTATGTTTTATGATAATAGAAACTTTAATTGGCTCCTTTTTAGCCTTGACTCAAATTTTGCAGGGGAAAGAGAAAATAAGAGAGAACTGAAATAAGCTTTTTTTTTTTTTTGGCTTGTTTAAAAGGACACGGCTTTAGTTGGTATGAATTTTTCTTTCCATTTGACCTGGAAAAATCTAGTTAGGTTTTTCTCTCATGAATTTTTTTGTAGAAGGTAAAACGTTGGTGCTGGGGCAAAGGGCCCTGTAGGCTGGAGTGGATCCATAGCATTAATACTTTCCTCTGAAAATAATCATATTTCCCAAAAGCAACTCTGGATAGACTAGGGGAATATTTTCTAGGTAGATTTCTGACTTCAGAAAAGTCAGAGAAAAGGATGCGAGCCTCTGGCCTTATATCAGTGGTTCTCTCCAGCCAGTCTTGTGCAGAGGTCACTGTTGGCCCAAGTTGGAGGACACGCCTTGCCACTTCTTCCTCTGTCAAAGGTATAAGAGTAATCAAAAGAACACAGACCTTAATCCTGGAAGATCTGGAACCCAGTCCCTGCTAATACCATCTTATTAAGAAGCCCTGGGCCCTCGACTTAATTTCTCAGAGTTATCATTTCCCCTTATGTATGTGATGGTAGCAGAGCTTAACAATATCTTCCTGCAAATTTTTTCAAGTTTAAATGGGTCTTACAGGTGTGAAACCCCCCTACAGAAACTCTTGGTTCTCCTATCTGTGTAGACTCCTGTGGCATATGGTGGTGGCGGCTGGCTGTAATGTGGCCAGAACGCCTGGATAGAAAACTATCCAGAATGTGGTACTCAGAGTAGAGCAATGAAACAGTGGCTCTTGAAAATTTCCTTAGGATTATTTAAAGTGAGAAGAAGTTTGGGGAATGAAATTTTAGGCCTAGATGAAAAATGCATATGTTTGTACTTTCAAAAGTTTCTAGTCAGCAGCATAAAATCTGTGCCACGTAATTTTGTTTGCTCATAGAATATGTTTGAGATACTAAATTTAAAATTTACTCGGTCCATTTGTCTCTTGTACTGATGGATACATTACATGTAACAAAATGCACAAATCTTAAGCATGTAGTCTTTAACAGATGCATGTACTGTGAAGCCCATACTCAAAGACAGGACATTTTTGCTACCTGAGAAAGTTAATTTTGTTTGTTTGTTTGTTTCTTTCTTTCTTTCTCTTTCTTTCTTTCTTTTTTGTCAAAATGGTGATGCAACAACTAAATCTTAAGAAATCTATCTTTTCCTCCAATCATGTTTCTTCTTCCCCTTCTCTTTCCCTTCTCTCCCCTCCTCCTTCTCTCCTCTCCCCCTCACCAGACTATACTTGTATTAGCTTGTTTCAAACGTATTGTCCATTTTAATGTCATGTGTTTCTGTAGCTCCATATCTCAATAAATATTTATTCTACTGTGTCATGGTATATACCGATCGATGGAGAATTTTGTACTCTATACATTGATGCTGTTCATTTTTTTCTACTTTTAATTTTTTTTATTCTTTTAAGCCTATTACTATATGATGTCATTAAGCGATTATCAGCCAATTTTTCTCTACGAATTCAAATTGAACCAAAGTGCTGCCAAAACAGCCCGAAAAATTAACCAGGCATTTGGCAATGATAGTGTTAATGAACGCACTGTTCAACGTTGGTTTGCAAAATTTCGTTCTGGAAATTTTAGCCTCGAAGATAGGCCCCGAAGTGGTCGATCTAGACTAATCCAGGACAAGGATTTGAGGACCCTGGTGGAGACTGACCTATCACAAACGGTGTGTGGGATGGCGGAAGAACTGGGTGTCAGCTCCCATGCGGTTTTTGATGGTTTAAAACGTATTGGAAAGGTCAAAAAGCTCGAAAAGTGGGTGCCCCATGATTTAAATGATCGGCAGAAATTGTCACGTTTCGAGGTTTGTTCTTCATTGCTTTTGCGCAACCAAAAC
>CAUYPK010003433.1:0-43341 GCA_963574355.1 Loris lydekkerianus
TCACTTTATAACAAAGATATTTGCACCAGAATGTTTATTACAGCCCTATTTATAATTGCTAAGTCATGGAAGAAACCCAAGAGGCCATCAATCCATGAATGGATTAATAAATTGTGGTATATGTACACCATGGAATATTATCCAAAAACAATTTCATTATTTAAACACAGTATTGAATGAGGAGTCAGAGGATTGGTGGGGAGAGCTGGCAGGGTAGACTCTAAGGAGAATGTAGGAGGCCATGAGAGGTGGGTAGAGGAGTCCTCGTGACCCCAGTGGTGTGTTGGGATCCTGTGTGCATGCATAGGTCCCATGTGAATCTGCTAGAGGATCTGGAGAGTAACATATGCACAAAGCCACAGTCACACAGCACATACTTTGCCTGGAGATGGTGACATTTCTGTTTACACATCAGGTCTGCAGCCTCTGGAGGTGGGGCCTTATAACTACTCTAGATACACATGTAATGTTTTCTCCACAGTCCCCTGGGAATCAGCCCTCACAGCCCTCTGCCATCCCGTCCCAAGATGAAACATGTCCTCAAACTCCTGTCTCCATGATGTTAGAATGGGTACCACCTGCAGGGCCATACCAGCCCTCCTGCTTAGAAGAGTGTGCCAGGACACACATTTGGCTCCTGGCACCACTGAAGATTGTGTCAGGGCCTTGGGAGGAAAGTTTAAGCTCTTTGAAAATGAGATTGTATTTGCAGTTATTTCTCTAGCTCTCCAGAGAGTAAAGTAGGACAGGAAGTAGGGAGACAGAACATGTGTTCAGAGCCAAGGATTCTGGGCTGGGAGTCAGCAGAATTATGTTATCTTAATGAAAATAATGGGGATGACAACAGTTTCCAATTAATAAATTGATTTACTTTTTTTCAGAAATATATAGTGAGCTCCCTACTATGTGCCAAGGGCAGTTCAAGGCTCTGAAAAGACATTAATAAAATGAGACAGACAGTTTACCCATGGTTACAAGTTAGATTTTAGTGAGAAATAGGGAATGTGACAACTAAGAGGTGGTTTACTTAAAAGTCTCATTGCTCTTTCTGGTACATGAAAATAGCTCAAAAATGGTAGTTGTTTAAAAATGTCCTCTGATAGGTAAGTCAATGAGGGCAAAACACTGTCTGCCTTCTCACCACAGTCAGCATTTGCTAACTATTGATTAAATGGCTGAATGAATGATCCTGCCAACTGGCCAGATGTAGAACTGGGAGGATGTTATATTCTCTTTCTGGGACTTGGATTCCTCTTCTGTACAACAGAGAAAGGACATTACCGACCCATGGATCCCAACCATGGTACCATTACAAGGATTACTCCCCTCCACATCCAGAGAGTTCAACCCTTCATCATGGAGAAAAACCTCCACGTATCTTTTCAACTATATTTCTCACTACCCTCCTACAAGACCTCAAAGCTCCTGATGATGCCATCTAATTGCTATGCTCTGAAGTCTGACATGTGGTTCTGGCCCCAGGCTTTTACTCACAATCTTTCTCTAAGGACTTTCTTTTCTTCTGTTCACTTACCTGGCCTTTTCTTGTTATTGACATCTCAGTGTCAGTCTTCTTCCAACGATCTCTCCTACCACCTTTTCCCTCCCACCTTGCACATCTAGGAACCCCTCTGCTATGCTGCCAATGCTCTGTGGGCTTACTTCTAACTTGGCATGGTCCGCATTTCATTGTGATCCCCAGTTTTGTGTATTTATTTCTTCTGAGATAAGAAGCTATTTTATTTTCCTTTATGTCCTCAAAGACTTCCCAGTACCTTTCCCATAATAGACACTCAATAAATGTTTCTTGAAATAAATAGAATTGTTATCCTCTGTATACCACTGGGAAGAAAGTACCAGTCATTATAAAACATTCAGATGACTGTTTACAAGAATTTGTTTCTTATTAAGTTAAATTCTTGAAAGGTCCTTATTCAATATACCATGCTTCATACATTGCCCAGATGAAGAAATAGGGACAATTTCAAAGTCTAGATATTAAAATTAATCTATCATTCCTTGAAATATGATTACCCATGCATAAAGAAATATCAGAGTATTAAAGTAGAAAGTCAGTTACAAGTATACTCAACATAAATTGGTCTTAAACCTAGTTTTGCCACTTAATTTAGCTCCTTTCTTTTCTCAGGGCAATATGATCAGTAATAGAAAGAGTACTAGTTTGGGCATAAGTTTGGGTTTAGCTACTGTATCCTTTTCTAACACCATGAAATGTGACATATATTATATTCACTAAGGCTCAGTTCTAATTTATAGCATGGCCTAATTAGATATAAAACATGGTATATTTTTTAATATATTATGGGATAAATTTAGCTGAACACTGACCGCATATGAGGTACATGATGAATTTTGTTTCTTCCATTTGTAAAATAAGAATCTTGGGGACAGAATGCATCTGAGACCTTAGCCCCGTCTATGAAAATGGTATTCTTATTATAATAATAGTTGACATTCAATACCCTGGAATACTATTCAGCCATTAAAAAAATGAAGACTTTACATCTTTTGTATTAACCTGAATGGAGTTAAAGCACATTCTTGTTAGGAAATATCACAAGAATGGAGAAGCAAGAATCTAATGTACTCAATTCTAATGTGAAGCCAGGAGACTATCTAATACACAGCCACATAAAAGAAAAACTCAATTCAAGGTAGGGGGGTGTGGGAACAAGGGAATGGGAAGATGGGAGAAGGGAAGGGGGGTGGGTGTGCTCCCACTTAATGGGCACAATGTTAGGGTGTATGGCACACCTTTTGGGGACAGGACACAATTATAAGAGGGACTTTACCTAACAAATGCAAATATTGTAACCTAATTCTTTTTACCTGCAATTAACCTGAAATAAAAGATAAACATGGAAAAAAAATAGTTGACATTCAATGTATGCCCATTAAAATAATGAAAATAGTGACATCATAATCACCTTCTGTTGATCCCCAGCACCATTTCCTGAAATGTATTTGACCCAGTGAGCAGCTAGTGTTCTGATGATGAAGAAGAAAGAACTAAAAAAAGTCAGAAGTCAGAAAAAGAAGATGAAGAAAGATTAGGAGGAGAAGGAGGAGGGGGCATGGGAGGAAGAGGAGAGGAATTAAATTGTTACAGGAAGATGAGGACATTTAAACGTTATTTTAAATTTGCATAAACTGTGATACTTATATTATTGAGCAAAAGGAAACAGCATCACTGGTAAAACATCTGAGATTTTTTAGCCTGGACAGTCTTGGTGGGCTTTGTCTCTACCAAAGGATACCATAAGAGGCAATCAGATGCTGCTGCTGTCCCCTGATTTTTAAAAGTCCTGTCTACATATCTCTTAGGACCAACTGCTCCATACTTGTGAATTTCTTGAAATTCCAGCATGGCATGGACTGTTTCTGTGACCCAAGGCAGCAAAATTGCAAGGGTCAGAACTGGATTTCCTGATTTAGGTTCAAAAGTCTGAGCTTTTAAATAGCTCGTAGAAGTTAAAAATGGCTAAGCCTTGACTTCAGGGACTTGCTCTTTTAAAAACTAATTATTATTTCTTCAGAAAGCACCATATGTCTGAGTTTTTCCATCTCATCTTTGGCATGACCATTTTTGCAGGCTTACTAATGACACTGCTTTTAAACTTCATTCTCAGTATTGAGGCCCTTTTAGGGGAGAACCAAAGGCTCCATATTTAGCCTTCAACTAATTGGCACAGGGAAGAAGTTGGGTTTGATGTATACTGCAAATATACTCCATTGTGCAGAAAAAGTAGCCTTGAGAGGCTGTGCACAGGCCTGTGAACTGGTTTAATGATCAGGAGATATGCATGTAAACAAGTTAGGCCTTTGCTTTTCCTTGACTATTCATTTTAATAATTGAATCAGCCATTTTCTTATGTGATCTCTTTTAATTCATTTTCTGTTTCTTTCATGTGTTATAACATTAGAAACCAAAATGTCAAAATGGACTACAATGCCTTCAGGCACAAGTATTTCTCTTTCTTTTTCCCGATTTTTTTCCTTGCCTCTGATAATAAGAAAAATAGAAACTAATGTTGAAATGTAAAAAAAATAAAGAAAATACTAACAACAGTATAAAGCAACCACATACCACCAACCAAAAATATGTGTGAGTGTATGTGTATACAAACACACACACATACAAATATTATTGATATGTTGGTGTATTTTCCTAGTTCTTGGTCTGGACTTCCTATTTTTTGTCTCTGTGTAATATTTGCATAATTTTACATTTAGCCTTTTTGTTCATTCTCATTGTTTTTGTTTTCAGCCTTAAATGCGGTAGATAATTAAGTCAATCTTACTTTATTTCATGGTAATTATTGTTGATGCTTTCAAAGCCTCATACTTGTTTTATTGTATTTTACATTTTTTGCTATTTATTTTCTTTCCCTCCTCTTTTTCCCCTCCCTTGAACAAAGCACTCAGAGTCATGCATTGGATGTTTCTGTAAATACATAGCCATCTTAAAATACATTTTGTTGTTATCATATATACACACATTTTTATATTCCTAAATAAAGTTTTAAATTTCTCATTTGCTCTATTATTTTATTCCTTAACTTAGTCAATGCATTCTATTTTTTTTCTAGCAAGAACCATTTCCTGTCTTCTTCTACATCCTAGCACCTGATAAATGTAAAAAATTTAAAAATTGCTAAATTATTAAACTTGCTAAATTACATTCATTGGATAGTTTTTAATTTGTTTAGATGAACCCTTACCATTGTTTGAAGAACACTGATTGATTAGCAGCTGAGTTTTCTCTGGTTCATTCTGTTAATTTTTTATTTGTTCCTGAGTCTTAAGTACCTAGAATAGTGTCTGGCACACACTCATGAGACAAAAGACATTTTGTGCAAATATATAAATGAATAAGAGGTAAGTCCCATGTAATGATTTCATGGTGTCATGGGCTGGATGGTGGCCCAGACAGGAATATGCTCACATGGCAACCCTTGACCCTGTGAATGTTACCTTGTGAGCTAAAAGAATAATTATTGTTTATGTTATAAAATATGCGATTAAGTTGAGGATTGTGGAAGGAGGAGCATGCCATCATTATCCATGTGTGCCCCAGTTGCTGTGACAGATAAGACTGAGTGAGAGGAAGGGAGATTCAACAAATGCCCAGAGAGAAGGAGAAACTGTGACAACAGAGGCAGGACTGGAAAGACGTAACCACATATCAAAGAGTAGGCAAAAAAGCAGATCTTCCTCTGAAAGTTCTATAGAAAGTTGCGGCCCTCAAGATATGTTGATTTTGGACTTCTAGCCACTAGAACTGTGAGAGAGGTAAGTTTTTATTGTTTTAAGCCACCAAGTTCATGTTTTTCCTGCAGACGTAGGACAGCAATACTCCTCGTGAAGTTTGGAAAGCCCTTATATAATGGGTCTTTCTCCACCATTTGGAGATTTATATTATACATTATGATATAAAAAGATCCATGAAGTTCTGTGAATTTATTTAGGTCAGTATTTTCAAAACTTAATTAAAGGTGGGGTTCTTCCCTTCCCTCCTCTCCTCATAGCATTGATAGCCTACATGATGATGTTTTACAGAATGCACTTTGAAGAATATTGAATTAAATATTTTTAATCTTAAAATTAGGTCAAAAATAGCTTCAAAATTGTGAGATACTTTGATTCTTTAAAAAATCAGTACACTGTCATTCATGCTTTAAATAAACATCTGATGAAATTCATGTTTGCAACAGCAAAATGGACTTTGAGAGATACATGCATAGCTAGGGATAAAATAAAATAATAATCTGAAGTTTTTACATTAATTTTATTATTGCTACCTTCTATTTCACACACATTAATGACATTCTCTATAGTAAATAGGACGACATGATTTTTTTTATACTGCTCCAACAAATACTTATATTATTGCCCTTTACCTAATGACATTAAACTATTAATCTAACAAACAAATCATTAAAAGTTGTACTTCATTCGCAAATCTATTATAAATTATAATGAATTAAGAAAAGTCAAATGTTTAAGTAAGGAAAATAAGTTTGAATCCCTAATCTATTTCCTTTTAGAAGGGTGACATATTTGAAAGCCAGGAATGTAAAGGTGAAATGCAGAAGAACGATGTCAAAGTATCTCTTTCATCAGATAAACTACGTAATTAATTTAACATTTTTTGACAAGTATTTTTTGGGATGTCCTTCTATAACCCCAAACATTGTACTAGGAGTTGGTTTTGTAAACATTAGTGGAAAAGGATCTAAGGAAACATTGCTTAGTTAAAACCGTGCATTTACGTATGGGAAAACTGAGATTCTTACAATCTGCCAGAAGTCATACAGTGAGTTAATAGAGCAAACTTGAACTATAGAGATATTGATGTAGAAACTCTATTGGCATGATACAGGTATGATCAGTATATGTTGCAAACCGAGATCAAATCTCAATGGAATCCGTTTTTTCTCCTCCTCCAATAAATTCATTGATACTTCTTTGTTGTCCAATAAATACTTTATCTTGGTGAGCAGCCCAAGAAAGCAAAGAATATGTTTTCTGCTGTTATTGGGTGGAGTGTTCTATAAATGCCAGGTTGAACAAGTTTATTATTAGAGTTGTTTGAGTCTTCTACTTTGTTACTAATTTTTTTTGTCTACATGGTCTATCAACTATTAAAGGGGTAATATCGAAATCTCCAACATAGATTTGCAGTGCATCTTTCAAGGATACATGTGAACTCAGTAAATGTAGAATATAAATGTCTTAACGCAATAACTAAGAAAATGCCAGGAAGGCTTTGTCAACAAGTGTGATGAAAATGTGTCAAACTGTGTATAAAACCAGTGTAGGGTGCCCCATGATCGCATTAATGTACACAACTATGATTTAATAATAAATACAAATAAACAAATAAAAATAAACAAAAAAATAAAAGAAATATTTTTGTTGGATATAGAATTCCATGTTTTTTTAAATTTTGAAAATATTGTTCTATTATCTTCTGGACATTGTTTTCACCATTTCTAATAAGAAGTTAGTAGTAATTCTTGTCATTATTCCCCTGACTGCTTTGAAGATTTTTTTCTTTATCATGAGTTTTCATCAACTTGATCACTTATGTGTTTAAGTGTAAATTTCTTTGTATTATTTTTTTTTTTTTTAGTTTCATTGAGCTTCTTGAACACATAAGTTTATATTTATCATCAATTTGCAAATTTTTCAGCTGTTATTTTTTTTTCAAATATTTTCTCTCTTCAATTTCTTTCTCTTTCTTTTCTTGGACTCCAGTTACACATATGTTAGACTGCTTGATATTGTCCCTCACATCATGTAAGACTTGTTTATAATTACAGTTCCTTTAAATTTCTGATTTCTGGTTAAAATTATCATTGGTATAATTTATATTGCTATGTCTACAACGTTGCTTATCATGTTTTCTGTAGTGTGTCATCTGCTTTTAAATACATCAGTGAATGACTTTATTTCAGATGTTTAATTTGTTAACGTAGACCTTTTTTGGTTGTTATAGTTTTCATTTTTCTATTGAGACTCCTGTTTTCTAGTTATGTTCACATTTTCCTTTAAATCCTTGAATACATTTGTAACAGCTGACTTATAGTCCCTCTGTGCTAATTTCATTAACTGTTATTTGTAGGTATTTTTGGTAAGTAATACTTCTACTGATTATCAGTTTCATTTTTTTGCTTCTTGCCAAGTTTACTAATTTTCAGTTATGTACTAAACATGTGGATACTCCATTACTGATTGCCTGGATTTTGTCAACTTTACTTAAATAAAGAGTGTTAATGCTTGTTCTCTCAAGCCGTTCATTTCTTCTTCTGAGGCTTGTTTGTAAATCTTCTAAGATGAATGTAGACTAGCCTGTACTCTGTGGCTAGATTAGCCTTATTCCTACGGTGAGGACTTTTTAGGATTTCAATTGTGATGTCCAATGAGGTCCCTTCATTCTGGCTTGCCATTAATTAAAGTCATATATAATATAACTCATAGCTGTTTCGCTCATAATTCCCTAGTGGTTGTTTTATTTTATTTTTTGCTAACACTTGAAGATTGCATTATGTTTCACCAATTCATCACTTCCATTTAGTATTCAGCCCAATACTCAAAAGAATCTCCAAAACTCTGGAGCCCTCTGTATGCAACACCCTCCTCTGATGCTTGTGTCAGTAGTTTGGAACTGTAAATCCTGTTTCTTTAGCTTTGTTTTTGGTTCCTCCACATCACTCTTCTTGCTGTATGGTCCTAAATGTATTTCCATGTGATAAGCCAGGTGATTGGGGGATTCACTACATTTGTTTCACTTCTCTTAGTGATCACAATTTTACTCTGCATATTGTTCAGTATCTGAAAACATTTGTTTAATACACATTTTTATTTCTCCCAGTTGTACAGTTTATGGCAGGAAAGCCGTCAATTATGGGGTTATGCATTTTTTAAAATTAGTCTGCTTGATTGTGTTGCCTTTGGATAGGGGAGAACATAGAGAAGTTTCTTTTGCCCATTAAGAGTCATTTACTTATTCCTATCACAAACTTTTATCAATGTGCCCTTGTGGTCTGCCACATGTGTTTTAGATTAAAATATAATAGATCATATTAAGTGATTGTTACTGGTAGAACAAATAAATATATATTATATGGTCTACATTTTAAAATACATTATCTATTTTAACAATATATTCTATCATCTTGTACATGTAGATTTTTATATAGTAAAAAAGTCATCCTTGAGCTCAGTGTGTCTACTGATATATGACGGCTAAGAAGATGAGGAAGATGCACACTTCCCTCAAGGTATTTAGAATATAATTGAAGTTACAAGACGTCACTCCCACTTTGTGTTTAACTCACCTAAGAATATGCCGTTGTATACAGTGAGTCTTCTGTTATTATTATTTTAAAGTGATTTTTGATGAATTTGGAAGAAGCCAGGGATGTCTGATAAATCATTCAGAATCACTTTGCATTTTGTGTACCAGCAAAATGATGTTGTTAGAGGTTCTCAAACACATCAGTATGTTTCACCAATTCATCACTTTCACTATTTTATCACTGACTAGAATGTCACCTGAGGTAGTATTTTTCATAAACTCCTGCTCATTCTTATAAACTTTTTTATTATCGTCTCCAAGAAAATAATTTTTGCGTCATAGAAACAAACTCATTTTTCTATATATTTTTGACCTTTGCACAAAGTTAAATAGAGAACTTATAGAAATGTATGGCAAATATTTTTGTCATTGTATTTTATTTTACTAAGATATGCAGGGAACAGATTATTTATTTCATGCTACTCCCCCCAACTCTAGCTAATACCTGGTGTGCATCAGAGTATGGAAAATGGAAATGAATAGAATAGATTTGAATTAAATGAAATAGAAGAAAAGAATAAGATAAGATGAGATCAAGCAGGATGGGATATAATTAATGTGATATAATTCACTAGAATAATTTACAAGATTTAGTTAAGCTCTCTGTAGCCTTTTTAACTGTTGAAAAATTGCCCAAAATATTGAGCATTCTAATTGCTACATGGGTAGACCTGGGAAGATCCCCAGTGTACGAGGAAATACAGCAGTGATCATGGTATTCTATGGAAGTGATTGAAGCCTAGTGAAATAAAGAAAAGTACTAGCAAGTCAAACCAGGACAGAGAAAAGCCAACTTCTTAAAGCCCCCTCTAGCCCGTGACTACTGTAGCCCAGTGTATCAAGGCCAACCCACCATTGCCAGGTGACTATGTCTAGGTTCATCTTTTCTAATAAGTTCATGAAATTCCTAGAGAGGGGATTTTCTTGCTGGTAAATGGATTGTCAGAAACCTTGTGGCGTATTAGCTTACAGAGGAAAGTGTAGATTTCAGAATTGCTCCACAGACAACCACAGGGTGAGATGTAATGTAGTATGAGAATACTCCAGTTTGAGGGGCTAGTACATTTATACTCCATGGGTTTACTTATTTACTTACGCATGAATTTGCTCATTTATTTATGCTCTCAAGAAATATTTAGATTGTCTGTTAGTGGCCAGATAATCCTCATTGCTTAACCTCTGTTTAGGCACAGGTGATAAGGATTTAGAAGTAAAGGGAAAAAAAAAGGTATCATCTTGCAGCTAAGAAATGGACAATGAAGGAAACAGGCTATTATTGTCAAGTAAGACAGGCCTCTAAAAGAAAAGTAGCCAGTGTCTTCCCAGATCATGTAGCAGGACCCCCTAAGGCAGTGTGGATGGTTAGGGCAGGTTTGCCTCCAGAGGTGACATCTACATCAAGACCTGAAGCTTGAGTGGAAAATAATGAGGGGAGGACAAATGGAAGAAAGCATGGCTCCTCAGGGGGAAAAAGAAAGAAAGAAAGAAAAAGAAAAGAAGCACAGTGTTCCTGGAAAATTTAGGTTGTGGGGGGAAGTGAAGAACGGGGCTGCGTTAGTGAATGAGAGCAAAGACACAAAGGCTCTGTGAGCTGGATTAAGGATCTTTGGAATTGCCCTTTCTTATTTTTGTTGTAAGACAGGTGATAATGCATTCCTGGAAAAACTGTATCTTACCCTGCTCTGTGTGCATGCACAGGTGGATGCATGTTAAATCTCCATGCACGTGTGTGCATGTGTATGATTCAGTGAATATGGATGCGTGCATACACGGTGTGCCATGGGGACCACAGTTCAACTTTGATTCTTTATTCCTATCCATAGAGAATATTCATTATCACAGCCTTGGCTGATGTAAATTCTTCTGCAGTGGGTGACCTGATTCTAACTTTAGCTCTTCAGAACACCCTAATCAAAAATACCAATCTCAGGGCGGTGCCTGTGGCTCAAAGGAGTAGGGTGCTGGCCCCATATGTTGGAGGTGGTGGGTTCAAAACCGACCCCAGCCAAAAATTGCAAAAATACCAAAACAAAACAAAAAACTCAATTGAAAATCTAATCATGCTTCCTTCTTTGCTTAAAACTTTCCAATGTTGCCCCCTTGCTCTCAGTTTAAAATTTAAGCCCCTTGAGAAGTGTTTACCAATATCTTTCATGATCTGAGACATCCCCCAAACTTGAAAACCTCAGCTTTCATTATTGTCTCATGTAAACCCAGTATTCCAGTAAGTATAATCTTCTTCCCCTTGTTTAATGTGGTGCAAGTTTTCCAATTTTGTATTTGGAGATTATTCCTCGGTCTCCACTATTCCACTATTTCTCAGTCTCCAATAAACTCCCTCTTTCTTTGCCTAAAGAATTCTCATTTTTCTTGAGAACAAGTTCAGGAATCATTTCCTCCTTCCTGCTGGGATCATATGGGCATTTCTCCTCCTCTGAGTACTGAAAGTGACTGTTTGTACTCACCAGTTTCATTACTTGCTGAGCATAATTTGTTGTTGTTGTTTTTTTTTTCCTTTTATTAAGTCATTTACACATAGATCATGAATATATCTATGCATTTGTGAGATATAATGTGTTGATTTTTTATACCATTTTGGGTGCTTACATCAAACTAATACAGCTTTCACTTTATTTACTTAATTATTATGTTAAGACATTTATATTCTATACTTGATAGATTTGACTTGTACCCTTGCAATATGCTCCACAGGTGTGGTCCCACCACTTACCCTCCCTCTGTCAAACCTTCCCCCTCCCTTCCCATCCCTCTCCACTTCTCTCCTTCATCCTGGGCTATAGTTGTGATCTATCTTTCATAAAAAAGTGTGATTAATTATAAATTGGTTTCACAAAAGTACTGAGTACATTGGATACTTTTTCTTCCATTCTTGAGATACTTTACTAAGAAGAATATGTTCCAGGTCCATCCATGTAAACATGAAAGAGGTAAAGTCTCCATCTTTCTATAAGGCTGCATTGTATTCCATGGTGTACATATACCACAAATTTATTGATCCATTCATGGGTCAATGGGCACTTGGGCTTCTTCCATGACTTGGCAATTAGGAATTGATCTGCAATGAACAATCTGGTGCAAATATCTTTATTAACCTCCGCACTCCCATTTCCTTTAAGATATTTAAGATAAAGATATATCCACCTTTTGAGGCTATTACAAGAGTTATATATTCCACTCAATACATGCTATTATTATTTTTATATAATAATAGTTTTTATTGCATGCATTACAATTCTATTCATTAATCTGTTTTTCTACTTGATTTAATTTTGTTGTTCTTTCAGTGCCATTACTCAAGGATCAAATTTAGGATGGGAGTTCATTGAATCTCTACCATGTAATGCAAGAGTAAAAGGTCTTCATTTAGAAATGAAAAGATCCAGACTTGCAATTGACCTGCTGGGGAATTATAGGTAAATTATTTCCCTCTCTGGGTTGATATTTGCAATATAGAGTTATTGAATTAGAGAGTAATTGAATTATGAATGTGATTAAAATCTCTTCTAATTACAGTAGAACCTCTGTAAGTGGACTACCCAAGGGACTGTAACAAATTGGTCAACATGCAGAGTTGGTTGACAAAAGGAACAGGACCTATGGGACTGACGCTGACATGTAGTATGTGTCCAGCCTATGAGAATTAGGTCAACTTAAGGAGATGGTCAGTGTAGGGAGGTGGTCAACTATGGAGATTCTACTGCATATGATTTTATTAAACCTATCAAACTGTAGGATGGAATGCTTTGGTGAGTTTCACAGTATTCTTCAAAGAGTCCACTCTAACTCCAGAATTTGGTTATTAGCCAACAACAGGCCCTCAGAAGTTCTCTGTAAAATCTGGAAGCCCCAAGTGCTGAGTGGGATGAATATTACTTATCTAATAATCTCTAACAGTCTTGGTCCTGACTACTTTACCAGAAAAGCAGTGGGACATCCATTGTTCTTGCTGTTTCAGCCATTGTTCTTGCTATTTCAACAGACATGAGAGAGACTTTTGTAATTTGGTGTGTCAGAGTCACAGATAAAAAAGCCACTACCTGTAATATTCACATGACAAGGTGACTACATATAGAGACAACAGAATGAATAATGCCCCCTTTATTCCATATCCAGCAAGATGATTTTTAAAAATAAAAAAAATTAAGGCCTTCCCTGAACTCAAACTGTTACAACCTTGACAATTGCTGGAAGAAGGAGTGTTTTCCAGTGGTCTAAGAGCAAAAGATGCAGTTGTTCCTTACGGAAAATTCCAATAACTTGTGCATAATATTTTGAGTCATGCAAAGTCCTGAGTTCTGCACGACTGAGCACTGTCACTCAGTGGTTGGGAAATTTATGATCATCTGTATGCCTTGGTTTCTGCATCTGTGAAATAGAAATGATAATGTATACCTTGTATGATTACTGAAAGAATTAAATATAACATTACATTCAAACATTCATGGCCAATTACCAATAAACATAAATTATTGTTAATTGAGTCAACCAAACTTTGATTAACTTTGATTTATAATCTTTATAAACCATATTATTACTGTTTTTATCCATGGGATAGAGATTGTATTGAAAATAATAGGAATTTTGTTTAAATGTTTTAGAATAAATCTTACAGGGTTTGGGGTATATTTTTGTAAATGGAAAATTTCACTGTTCTGGAATAAAGAGAAGCTGAGAGAATTCTAATAGAATTAGAATTCAGTCAATTCTAATAATTGTCCACTATGTTTTCTACAGCTTGAAGTACTAGGGGAAATTGTGTTGATTAAATGCACATACACATATGCACACGCACATGCGATTCCATATTTCAGCAATATATAATTGTCTGACATCTCCTAACCATGAAGGAAAGAAGCCCAAGGAAAGCTATGCACCTTTGTTGTAAAATAGACACACTCGTACTAATCCTATGTGGTTACTATAAGGCACTACAGAGCTGGAACTGTGTGATCAGGGCTTTGCAAATGGTCACATTCTACACACAGGTGAGTGTCTTGGGGAAAGCTGGAAGATGTGAAAAACCAGGAACCCTTGAGATCAAAAGCCCTAAGCTTCGCTCCTTTCTTAATCTTTCCTGCATGATATAGGATCTGTCTCTTATACTCTCAAAGTCTCGGTCTCCTTGTGTATAAAGGGTAATATTCCCACCTGCCTCATAAATTGCTGCAGTGTGGAGTAAGGAAAAAGATGGATATGACATTGCTCTGTAACCAGCAGCACATATGGCAAAAGTGTGGGTTTTACTTTAATTACTAAAAAAGCAAGGAGGGGGGTGTCCATGAAGTGGCAGGAGGAATTATTCTTCCCTCCACTGATGCCTTGAACAACCAACAGCAAGGCTCATACAGCAAAGAAACAAAGGTTGAGCTCATTAAGCTGTGTTCACACCCAGAGCCTAATGATCTCATGAGTGCAATCAGCAGCAAAGAAGAGACATGCATTTGCTGCACAGATGAGTTCCTTTGCAAGAGAAATGTAGCACTACTGTCCATCCTGAGTTGGGTACAAACACTATCTCCCTGAGTCTCATCCTTTGTGTCAATTTACACAAAGGAAAGGGTATAATGAAACAGAATGTCTACTCTGAGAACCTGCAAATCTTTGACTTAAAAGAAGGGGGCGGGGGGGACAAAAGGAAGGATATAACCAGCCTTGCTATCCACTGAGGATTCTTTTTCCTTTAATATTCATGGGGGTAACGTTAATTGGTAATAAGTGTAGATATATATTTTAATAGCATACTGTGTTAGAAATAGAATAAAAACACCCAGAAGCCACAAATAATGTCCTAAGAACCCTATGTCTGCTGTATGTGCTAATGTCTGTCCCATCAATGAAAAGCTACCCTAAACCTCATGCACTTTTCTGTTTCTGTGCTTACCTGCCACATGATGCTTTTGTTTTATAAAACGAGTTTTCTACATTGCCTTATTGCCTGCAATTAGTACAGAAATGGAAACAAAGAAATTGCTTGGGAGACTTTTATTAAAGACCATGCTGTTGGCCAGGTGCGGTGGCTCACTCCTGTAAACCTAGCACTCTGGGCAGCTGAGGTCAGTGGATAGCTTGAGCTCATGAGTTCAAGACCAGACTGAGAAAAAGCGAGACCTCATCTCTACTAAAAAATAGAAAAATGGAGGCAAGAGGATTGCTTGGAGGCAAGAGGATTGCTTGAACCCAAGAGTTGGAGGTTGCTGTAAGCTATGATGCCACAACACTCTACCCAGGGTGACAGCTTGAGACTCTGTCTCAAAAAAACAAAACAAAACAAAACATGAAATTGCAGTTACCACTCTTCAGAGAGGACACTGGAAAACTGGAGCAGATGGAGAAGGGTCTGGGAACCGCGTTATGTGAGAAAGTAGCGATACAAAGAAAAGGGCTCCATATTAGGAGATTGGAAGCTAAAGTGAAGGGATGGTAGGGCAGCCTGAGAACTATCAGCAAGATTGTGAGGGTTGAGAGACCAAACCAAACTACACTTACAGGGAAGGAAGGTTTCAGCCAAGATTGCACCTAAAGAAAACATACAAATAACAACGAGATACATGGGAAAAAATCCTCAACATTACTAATCATCAGGACAAGGCACATCAAAACCACAATGAGATATCATCTCACCCTGGTTAGAATGACTATTATCAACAAGACCAAAATCACATATGCAGGTGTGGATGCAAACAGAAGGAAACCCTTCTACGCTGCCATTAGTACAGCTGCTATGGAGAGTTCTCAAAAAAATTAAAAATAGAACTGCCATATGATCCAGCAATCCTCAGACTGGCTATTTACCCAAGGAAAGTAAATTAGTCTATTCTAGAGATACCTGCACTACTGGACATTCACAATAACCAAGACATGAAATCAATGCAAGTGTCTTCCACAGATGAATGAATTAGAATGTGGTATATATACATGACGGGCTACTGTTCAGCCACAAAAAGAGAATTAAATCCTGTCATTTTCAGAAACATAAATGGAACTGGAGGTTGTTATGTTAAGAGAAGTAACTCAGGCATGGAATAACAAATATTAAATGCTTTGACTCGTTTATGGGAGCTAAAGGAACTGATCTCATGGAGGCAGAGAGAAGAAAGATAGTGACCAGAGGCTAGGAAGGGTGGGAGGAGATGAAGAGAAGCTGGTTAATGAACGGGTACAAATAAACAGTTGACACAAGTGCTCGATAGCATGGTGGAGTGATTACAGTTAATAACAACACATTGTATATTTTGAAAATAGCTAGAAAAGATGACTTGAAATATTCCAAGCACAAAAAATTGATAGGAATTGGAGGTAAATGGATATACTAAATACCTTGATTTGATCATGACATTGGTATCAAAATATTACATATCACACGTACCCCATAAATACGTACAGTGATTTTCTATCAATTAAATAAAATAAAAATATCCACATCTATAAATGAGTAATTTAATTTCACATCCCTGTCTATCATTGTTGGGTTTTCTTCTTGTAAATATTTTTTTTACCTGTGGGGATTTTCAAATTTTGGCTCAAAAAAAAAAAAAATCTGTCTACGTTTGAATAGCACTCAAAAACAATTCTGTGTCCTTAGTGAGGTAATTTGGCTTATTTGAACAGTAAAATCCAAAACAAAATCTAAGCTTCTTTTGGGCACATGATCTGTTTTTTCATTTTTCCTACTGAGAATCACTGCCTTTTCCTCTGTGAGGGGAAGATTTTTCTAAAACAGCGTGATGGTATTTCTTTTTCCCTGAAGTCCCAAGCTCAGGGCTTTCCAAAGAATAAACATTCCAGATTCAATGTTTAGGGACTTTTCACTGGATAGTCAACATTTTAGTACAAAGGATCCCAAACAGAAGCAGTAGGAGAGAGGATTCAGTTGCTATCATGCTTTATGGGAGGAGCGTATCAGATAATTTAGAATTATGCGATATTAGGCTCTGAGAGAATTTTAGACACAGGGATGTCACCAAGATCCAAAGAAAAGTGACTTTTCCAGGGTGCATAGAAAGTGACAAACTTGGGATGGAGGTAACCTCTGTGTTATATAGTAGCAGAGGGATGTCAGAGGCTCATGCAGGGAACTGGGTACTAACATTGGACTTTAGGAACTGTTTGATTTCCCCAAGACTCAAAAACGAAGCAGGACCCTGATTTCTGTGGAGGAGCCAGAGAGGGAGAAGAGAGTAAGGATAAAGGCATCCCACACATCCACGTGCCACCTCCAGAGTCTCCACAAGTCACTACGTGAGTTAACAGTGGACCTCTGAAAGCTGGACAGGGTCACCAGTGTCCCTTTGTCATCCCCTTTGTTCCAAACCCAGGCAGGCCCCTAGTAGGTACCCAGCCCAGCTCCTGCACCTCTCTGATAGAAAACCAATAACTATTTGCTAATTGCATGAGAAATCATGGGGGAAATCACTTTTGTCCCCATTAATCTCTAGAATTCTAGTCTGGAATGGAATAAACTAAATCTACAGTTTCAGGAAACATGAACGAGTACTTTATAAAACAACCCCAGAGCTTGTCTGTGGCAAGGAAATTAGGCACAGTCCCTGACCTCATGGTGTGCACACTCTAATGTCTTGTTTCCACTTTGGTGGAGAAAATCATTCCTTATAAAACACAATCGGTGTATCTTAAACTTTGTTACACTGAAGTTCCATTACCAGTGTACCTTAACGACAGCAGTTCCTTCCCTGATTCGTGCCGGAGAGATTTATGTTCTACTGCACAGCTGCCTCAGGCAGATTGTAGCTAGTTTCTAGCCTCAACGTCATCATCTGTAAAATGAACAGATGTGCATAGAAGTCCTTTTAACTCCCAGGAGTGGCATGAATACCAGAGCCTCACCTGGGAACAGGAAAAGCAGGTTTGCGGTATTTCATTTTAATCTGCGATGCCACCTTGTGGCTATGGACAAGGACCGCACCAAGGACAGGGCCGAGGCAATGTAACGACAGCAGCCCAGGCCAGCTGCGGGAAGGGACTGCAAGCTTACCCTGCCCTCCCCCCGATGCTGGGTGCAACGAGGGGATGCAGGCATTTTCTTTTAAGTCCACATTTCACAGCCCTTGGAAACCTCTTTCCATCTCGAAACACGGAGAATGAACTCTCACAACACAGCCTGGAGCTGCCTGGTGGCTTACGAAGTGTGTCCACCCCCATCACTCCACACTCACATGCCTTTCCTTAAATTTTAAACGATGACAGATGGGACGAGGCTGGGGCAAGACACTGGAGACAGACATGGGAAGAAGACAAGACAGTTTTCCAGGCCTCTCACACAAGCTATGGGAAAAGTAAGACCTCGTTTCCAGGGTCCAGTAGGTCTGAAGATTTTCAAGCCCCTGTTTCCCTTTAATTTCTTCTTAGAACCACTTTTTTATTCTCACAGATACATTACAAAAGGGGGTTGTTATATCTTGGGGGTAGCCCCATGGCAGGTCCCTGACCTCAGGTTCATTGCAGTCAGCCCTGAAGCTGGGATACCCTAGCTTTAAACACCATGATGCCAATGAAAACTTACTGCATTTGGAGCTCTCAATAGGGGGAACTCAAGTATATTTCCATGCTAGTGTCAAAGAGACTAGGCTTGCTGGGGCAGAGGAAGCCAACTGGAAATTATCTGGTCCTTAAAAAAAAAAAGTCAGGAACTCTGAGAAAATACATTAGTATGAGTTGGGAAGGAACAGGCTTCAAAACAATAGCAATGATGACAAAGCACCAGCTAAGGAATCCTCACTGCGGACTTGGCGCTGAGCTAAACACTTCACATGTTATTTTATTTAATCCCCCTAACAACATAATGAAGTAACTAATTTTATTATTCTAATTTTTATAGTGGAAAAAGCCAAAGCTTACTAAGGCAGAAGTAACTTGGCCACAGTCTTGCAGCTAAGAAGCAGAGTGTCTAGTATTGGAATCTCTTTCTAACTCTAGCTCTTTCAAAGCCCAGAAGAAGATGGGATAGAGACAAGAAAGGATTCTCTTCTGGTTCTCACTCTCTTGCCATAAGAACTTGTACCTGTATCCAACATCACAGCATGGCTAGCCTCTGGTTTCCTTAGATCTAGCAAGGAGTTGATACAGTAACGGACATAAAGATAAAACAGAGATCAGATCCCATTGTGAAGTTACTCCTCGGGTGACATTTTGTGATACTTCAAGTAAAGTTGGCTGCAAAGAGTAGTCTGCAAGGGAATTCAACCCATACACTTTTTTCTTTAGTCTAAAATCTTTTAAAACTTTGAATTTGAAAGATTTTGGATGGATGTGACTTTCCATTTCACCTGGGATCCCATTTCTCTGTGTTATCCTATGCGGGTCCATTGCCTGCCTGACTTTGGTGGGTATAAGTCTTGTCTGTGGGTCTTAATTCAAGTCAAATCTGATGTTTCACATTTTGGTAATCAGAGTGCAGGTCACTACAGGGGCTAAATTCACTGCCAGTGGTTTAATTGAGGTATTATTGTTCCAAACTCTTTAGTCTTCCAGAAGAAGCTTATGAGCATCTCAGGCTAAAGTTGTAACACTGTAAGAAATATTCTGACCTACATTTCAATAGACCTTAATTTTGCTCTATGTTGTGTGATTCTGGAAAAGCTTCTGAATCTCTCTGAGCTTCAACTTCCCCATCCAAAACAAGATTAGAGTAAATCTTAGAAACTTCTGTGTCATTGAAAAATTGAAGCTTACATTCTGATTAGTTAAGCAGTAGTTTTTTTATTTTTTTTTCTATCCTACCTGCATCCTAGTGTTGTATTTTTCAATAGGTATGTCCCACATATAGGCATTTAGTTGACTTGAGCATCTGTAGTTTTAAAAATCTCTTTAGGAGATACGAGTGTACAGCCCACATTGGGAACTCCCGCACTACAGGCTGAAGGTTGAAACAACTTTCTCACAGAGAACATAGAAAGGTTAACCAAACAAATGAAAAACAACTCAAGGCTAAAAATCAATGAGCAATATATTCAAAATCTTAGGACTCTTTAATTTCAAACCAAGATTCTTTTCTGTTATACTAACCAGGGCATAGTACTTAAGAACCCAATGCTCCCTTTCTTAGAATATATACAATACCTTATAAATGCAATAAGGTAAGCAATGAATAGCTTGCAAAAATAACACTGTGGCTTCTCCTGAGTTCTCTAGTTCCAGGCAAAGGTATAGGGGTTATTCTCCAGGTGAGTCTTTCTAATCCACTAGGACTCATGACTTTATTTTTAGCGTGCTAAATATTCCTCAAAGTGAGGCAAGAAGCTAGGACTAGCTGGGAAGATTGAAGAAAAAGCTTTCTGAATTCTAACAGATGATTCTTATAGACTGACTAAAAAAAATCAAGAATTACTTTTTAGATTTTCTAATTAGTTAAAAAGCCCATATTATTGCCATCCAAAGAAAGAGCAATGCCCCCAAAGTCAGTTTCTGCCAACACCTGCAGCTTTCAGCAACTCTGGTCCCTGCTTCAGGCTCCAAATTCATCCGTCACGTTGCTCCAGCCCACTTGCAAAGGCTATCTGGCTTCACAAGTATCCTTTTATTCATCACATTTGTTAAGTAATAGAAAGTGAGTTATGGTCATTAGAGAATATAAAAATTACTTTCATCCAGGTGTCTGAACGAACCTCTTTGACTAGAATACAGAAAAGCAGTCCTGGCTGACTTCTCCCTGCACCCAACAATTGTGCCAGAAAGTAGCACAATTGGTCAGGCAGCCCTTTCTAGAAGATTAGCCCAGCACTTAAGCTAATTAAGCTTCATTCATTCTGATTTGTTTCTTAGTGTCAAATACATGCATGGTAGGACAGTGTGTCTTTGGGCTAGGTACTCAGTCTGAGCCTCTTTTTCCTCATCTTTGGGATGGGCATAATAATGTCTGTATCACAATGTTGCAAATGACATAAGACATATTAAAATTCTGTCAAATGTAAAGCAACACTGAAAGTTTATTTAATTGTTCCTTTCTCCCCACATTACATTTAAAATAGCATCATTTTAATGTAATAGACGGTTGCCTATCTGATACATTTTGGAGTTCCTCACTCACTTGCCATGTAGCTCAAATTATCATCACCCTGCCATTTTGATCAACATTTTATGGCATATGGCCCTGAGAAAGACAATTAAGTGTTTGCTTGTTTCCTTCTTTTCTCTCTTTCTCTCTCTTTCTCTCCTCCTTCCCTCCCTCTCTCTTTCTTTCTTTTGTGAAGGAAAGAGATGTTTCTTACTTTGCTGGAAAATGAGGAAGATGTCAGACTGTCATCTTAAAGTACCATCATCTTTCCTTTAAGCCGAAATACAGAGTATTTATTTTTATTTATTTATTTATTTATTTATTTTGAGATAGAATCTCTCTGTGTCACCCTGGGTAGAGTGCTATGGTGTCATGGCTCACAACAATCTCAAGACCCTGGGCGATCCTCTTGCCTCAGCCTCCCCAATAGCTGGGAACACCACACTACCAGATGGTTTTGCTATTTTTAGTAGAGACAGGGTCTTGCTCTTGCTCAGACTGGTCTCAAACTCCTGAGCTCAAGCAATCCACCCACCTCAGCCTCCCAGAGTGCGAGGTTTACAAGCATGAGGCACTGTTCCTGACCCAGAAATACTGAGCTTTCCAAGTGAGTTTTTACTTGCTTTCAATAGCTTTGGGCTATTGCTGTTTTACTAGAGCATCTCTCTAGTAAAGGCAATCTCATGACTTCTGCCTGGAAAATTTCTGTCTGGACAATTCCATTTAGCCATTTCTTATGTTATAAGAACACAAAGAACACTCCCCTGCTCCTCTAATTACTGGTTTAGAAAGGAGTGCAGGTTTTTTAAAAAAAATATATGAATAAAAAAATATTTGTTTATTTAAACAATTTTCTATTCAAATGTCTGTTTCTGGACCCATTCCCTTAGGATCTTGATCACATCTCTGTTCATCTCTTGATGTTAATTGTCAATGCAACATCAATGAAACTCACGGTTATAAATCTTTCAGGAGAAATGCTTTGCATTTCCATGGAATAACAGAGCTGAGATTTGGTTGAATTTGTAAAGTAATCTGGTCCAATCTCGCACCAAATCTTGAAGGAACTTGGCTATATTTCTGGTGAAAGGGAGATGGAGAGAGTCCCTTGGAATGATTTGCACATATTTCAAGTTATGACATGGAAGAAATATCAGACCTATTGTCTGAGATGAAATAAGAGAAGACATACTTGGCAGATTTCAATAATTAGAACCATGCCACATTGGCATAAACTATCTGGGAACTTACCGAGTCCTCTGACTCTGCAAATACCAAACACTTTGTGTTAAATCGTGTTGGGCATGCTATATGCTGACCCAAATTGATTCAGTTGAAACTCAGTGTTCAGAATACAGGTAATCTGGAGAGCTTTGATTAGTCCCTCCACATACACTTTCCCTGTGGGCCTGATGTCTGATCTTCATGGGTTTCTTTGCTTTATTATTTCTGATTGGATTCATGTGTATTAGAGGGAAGGAAAAACATTTGCTCGGGGGACTTGCTCCAGTAGCTGCCTGCCTCCAGGTTCACCAGGGGCTGACTGTGTTCTTTGCATGAGGGTCACAGCTCCTTTCAGGAAGCTCTTTGCCTCCAGTTTGTCTGTCTCAAGAGCCCGTTCAGAGCCTCTCCCTGTAACCCACTAAGTTCTAGATGTGATGCAAGCACCCTGCTTCCTCTAGACCAGGGGTGGTAAACAAGTTCGACACAAAGAGCCAAAATTTTAAGCTGTGAGTGTCAGAGAGCCACACCATGCAGTGACCTGTCAAAACAGACAAACACTCACACAAAAGCATATAATTTTAACATAATATATTAAACACATAATATAACATGCTCAGTCAGGTGTTTTTTGTTACCTTGTTGGAGTGATGGGATGATAATCTCAGTGGGATTTCTGGCATCTTTTGTTTTCAGTAATCTTCTACAAATCAGGTTTGTATTCAGTTGTAGCCACTCGGAGATGGGATGACGCAGCCTGGGGGGCGGGACTACGTGCTCAGAGATCTCTCCTCAGAGGTCCCTCCTCAGAAGCAGCATAACAAAATCCAAACTTGGCAAAGAACCACAGTATACAAAATAATAAGAGGCAAAGAGCCGCATTCATTTTGGCCGGGAGCCGCATGCGGCTCAAGAGCCGCGTGTTCGCCATCCCTGCATTAGAGGGAAGCCCGTCTCATCCTTATAGAAGAGGGTCATTAGGAGTTTCCCAAGAGCAGGGAGGAGGTGGCCCTGGCACTGCTCACATCATGACCCACTATAGAGCCTCATACCCTGTTTTCTGCACACAGTAGCCCAGCCTCATCATCAGCTCTGCAAGTCTCACCCCAAACAGAAGCTTTCTGACCCAAAGTGACACAATCATGGCTATTTCCATAGATAATTGAAATTCTTCTCCATGTTAGCATTTTAATTTTTTTTATAATAAAGCCTTATTTTGACTTATAAAATTCAGTAGTATTCTTTCAAATTAACGTAACTCAAGCTTCATTACAGCTTAAATGAACATAATTTTTTAAAGCTAAGATAAAATAAGTTGTATTAAGGACTAACACCATTCTTGAAGCTGACTGTTTAGAGGAACTAATTAATGTCCCTAGGACTTTCTGATGTGAACAGGTGGATATGAATTGTTATGGAAATATGCTATAGGAACAGAATTGATCAAGACCCTGGTACATTTCTAAGAAACAAATGACTTCTTCTACCCCAAAAAGTTGTGTATAACACCTGTGATGCATCTTGCAAGGGTATAGGTGAAACTTAGTAAATGTGGAATGTAAATATCTTAGCACAATAATGGAGAGGGTGCCTGGAAGGCTATGTCAACCAGTGTGATGAAAATGAGTCGAACGGTCTATGAAACCAGTGTATGGTGCCCCATGATCACATTAATGTACACAGCTATGATTTAAAAAAAAAAAAAAAAAATGAACCTGAAGGTATAAAAAATTAAAAAAACAAAAAGGTGTGTATAAAATCTAGACCCTGAACTTTCCTCAGGGCCTGTGGTTGCTGTATTACCACTTACAGAAATAGAAACAATTTGTATTCATTGATCTTTTGGTTGTCATTAAAGAAAGTGAATTTAGGGGCCTCCACCCTGACATCAAGGAAAGTGAATTCAGGGGCTCCCATCTGGACATCAAGGAAAGTGAACTTGGGGACTCCCATCTGGACATTGAGGAAAGTGAATTTGGGGGCTCCCATCTTGACATTGAGGAAAATGAATTGGAGGGCCTCCACCCTGACCACAAGGAAAGTGAATTTGGGGGCTCCCATCTTGACATCGAGCAAAGTGAATTTGGGGAACTCCATCTTGACATCAAGGAAAGTGAATTTGGGGGCCTCCATCTAGACTTCAGCATGGCTCTCACCAGATAGATCCACCTGCCAGAGTTTTCTGGAGCTGCAGAGCCCAAATAAATGCTCAGAATCGGTTAGAAGATGATCTTATAAAAGTCACTAAACTCCAATACATAACATAGTTTTGATACAGCTTTTATATTCAGATTATTATCAGCTGCTGCTTTTATTTCACCAGGCTATTTATGCCTGGGCTATTATTCTACTATTAAACTGAAGAAATAGCAGACTCCCAATAAATAATCCAAGTAAATTATGGTATAAAGTTTATATCTGGCTCTGTCTGCTGAGCTCTGATTAACAGCACTTTGGCCACGTTGATTCATCATCTAGGCATGTTTATTTAAATACATTCCCTCCCTGTTCCCCTAGAAATCATTTTCTTCACCACCTTGATATGCACACTTTTATTCTTTCAATGAGGCAATTACAAAAAACCAGCCTTAACCCCTATTTCTGCATGTGTGATTATCTAAATAAGCAGTTTGAAAACAAGAGGCTACAACATCTTTAAATCTTGTAGATGTTGGCTACAACATCTTTAAATCTTTCAAATATACATTGATGGCTGGCATGAAATAAGAAATACTAATAATTACAAATCTAAGTCAGGCCAGAAATCTGGGAAGGTAAATAGAATGTTCAAAAACAGAGTGATCTGTCACCACTGGGCACCTGCCAAACTCAGTGAGCTTTAGCTATGACGTTTATGGCCTAAAAGTGGATGTGGAGGGACAGAGACAAAGACAAAGGCTCCAGTCAGCCCAGAAGTCCACCCAGATCACTGAAGAGTGAGAATCACAAAGGTCAGAGCATAAGTTAATAATTAAAGGAAAAACATAACTGTGCCCAGCTTTGTCATGTAGAATGTTACAGAATTCAGATGTTCTGAGAAGCTAAGGCAGAGGTAGATGGCCTAGGCTTGGCCACTCAGAGCTCTGACCAGTTCTAGGGCCTTGAGAAAGTGATGCAAGCTCTGAGGAAGGAGAGATTATGCAAGATCATTGCCACAACAGAGCTAAAAGCGTCAGGGAAGCAACTGTCTATCAGCAGCATTGCTAAGACTGTGTTCTTAGATGCCTGGTCCCACTGGATTTTCATGTATTTTCTGAACATGGAACTTTCCATGGTTCTCTGGATGCAAAATTGACTCTTCTAAGTATACTTCTTCTCCCCCCTCCCCAATTTTTTTTATTTTTGAAGCTTATCATGCAGACAAGGGGAGCGTGTCTTTGATAAGACCCACAGCCCAATAAAAAAATGAACACATTATTTGTACAGATAGTTCAGAGAAAACATAAATGATTCTAAAATGCGTGGCAAGATGTTCAACCCCACTTATAGAAGAAAGGTG
The DNA here is from genome assembly GCA_963574355.1 of Loris lydekkerianus. NCBI lineage: Eukaryota > Metazoa > Chordata > Mammalia > Primates > Lorisidae > Loris > Loris lydekkerianus. Next base: position 25,636 of record CAUYPK010003433.1, read on the forward strand.
AAAATTAACACTACACAGAGAAGCCATTTTTCAATGATTAGATTGGCAAGATTTGGAAAACTCACTTAGCACATGGGTAGAGGTGTAAGGAAACAGGCATTGCCAAATAGTTCAGGTAGGAGAGTGTGTTGGCAGAACCCTATTGGGCCATAACTACCAGTATTTTATTTCTTTTTTTTTTTTTTTTAATTTCAGATTAATATGAGAGTATATACAATTCAGTCATATTGTTTGCATTTGTTAGGTAAAGTCCAAGTTGTAGTAGAGCCTTTCACCCAGGAGATGTGCCACATACCCCTACATTATGCCAGTTAGATGAGAACTCAGTAATCCCCCTCCCTCCTTCCTCCTTACCCTCCCTCCTTCTTTCTTCCCCTCCCCCCTCCTTCCTCCATTCTCTCCCACCCTTTCCCCTCCCTCCACCCACTACCCCTTCTTGAATATTTTTCTCACTAATTATACTTCTAATGAATGTTACTTCTTCTGAATTTCCTGTTCTGAGTGGATTTCTATTGTTTGCAAACAAGCAATTAACTGATAAAAAGCTTCCCACAAACTCAGAGATCTTCCATGACCAAGCCAAAGAATTCCATTTAGAGGAGTGGTCAGCTGGGGAGGCCCAAATCTAAATAAAAGACAATAATCTGAGAAGAAAGTTTTCTCACAATTGCAGATGCTGTAGATCAAAGATGTGTCTAGGGTCCTGACCTGCCTTATACCTATATACTCGAGTATAAGCCGAGTTTTTTCGGCACAAAATTTGTGCCAAGTTCAGGTTTTTTGGCACAAATTTTGTGCCGAAAAAACTTGGCTTATACTTGAGTATATACAGTAACTCCATGACCTTGAAAGCCTTCTAAGTAACCCTCCTGTTCTTCCCTAACACCTCCTTAAACTCATACATGTGACTGTGACTCCTGATCACCCGCCAAAGCAATCCTGAATCTTTGTGATCCAATCACATCCTAACACACACCAACTATCATGCTTATTTTCCAAATTATAAAATTGAAATTAGTTTAGTAGCTTGACAAGTTAACAGGAAGAACAAAAAGCCTGCATCCTAGGAGTTCACAAGGTATAGTGCCTCAAGAAACTAATAATGTGGTCCACTTTGTTTGCAAATAGGTATCCTCTTTCTTATTTATTTATTTATTTTGTATTGTTGGGGATTCATTGAGGGTACCAAGAACCAGGTTACACTGATTGCTCACACCTTCAATCCCATCACTCTGGGAGGCCAAGGCAGGTGGATTGCATGAGCTCAGGATCCGAACCTGCCTGAGCAAGAGCAAGAGAAACCCCCGTCTCTACTAAAAATAGAAAAAGTTAGCTAGGGATGCTGTTGGCTGTCTGTAGAGCCACCTACTTAGGAGGCGGAGACTGTGGGATCAGTTGAACCCAGGAGTTTGAGGTTGCTGTGAGCTAGGCTGAGGCCATGGCACTCTAGCCTGGGTGACAGAGTGAGACTATGTCCCAAAAATAAAAATTAAAAAAAAAAAAAATAGTCTTGTGAGCTTTGCTTCTTGTGAAGATAATTTGGTAACAGAATTACATTTCTGAGCCGGAGGGCTAACCCCTAAACCCATCAAGGTGATACTATCCTGGCACAACCCCAGAAAAATAGCCAACTCTTGGAGTCTGAAATCATAGTGTCTGCTGATTCCTACAGGACAATTCATTCCTCCACCTCACCTGAGCTTGACTATTATGAGGAGTTAGTATTTAACTAGAAGCAGAATCATGACAAGGGCAAGGGTCTTGATTTAGTAAGACTTTGGTAAGTAAACATGCTTAACAATGTGCTCAAGACTCTGAGACTAGACAACCTTGGCTTTTATAGGAAAATCAAAGAGATGGAACTACAAAGGTAGGGTGAGACCAAATTCTGGAGGATCTTAAATGCCAACAGAACGCACTTGAAGGTAATTTAGTAGATAATAAAAGTACCAGTGCATAAAGAATGTTATGATTTAATAGATTTAGAGAGATTAGTAATCTGGTAGGCCAAAAGGCCAATGAAAAAGTCTTTTGTAAAAATTCAGTTGCCAAGCTGAATTGGCATATTTAGGATGTGACTGTGGTTGTTTGTTTTTCCTGCCTACTTCCCCTCATTTTTCTATGTGAACAATGAACTCCTTTATGTGCAGAGCTATTCTCCTTCAGCTCCACTCTGTGCCTCTGGTGTAAGTTGATTAAACTACCCTGTTCTGGGAGGTGCCTGTGGCTCAAAGGAGTAGAGAGGTGGCCCATATGCTGGAGGTGGCAGGTTCAAATCCAGCCAGCCCCGGCTAAAAACTACAAAAAAAATAAACAAATAAATAAACTACTCTGTTCCAGTGTGAGTTAATTTTTGTATGTGGTAAGAGGTACAAGTCTAGTTTTAACCCTTTACGTGTGGCTAACCAGGTCCCCAAGAACCATTTATAAAACAGAGATTCTTTACCCTGTATATATATAGATATAGATATAGATATAGATATAGATATAGATATAGATATAGATACAATTTTTTTTTTTTTTTTTTTAGGATGCAGTCTTACTTTGTCTACTGGGTAGACAGCTATGGCCTCAGCCTAGCTTACAGCAACCTCAAACTCCCGGGCTCAAGAGATCTACCTGCTTCATCCTCCCAAGTAGCTGGGACCATAGGCACCTGCCACAATGCCTGGCTAATTTTTCTACTTTTCATAAAGGCAGGGTCTCGCTCTTGTTCAAAAGTCTGATGGTCTCAAACTCCTGAGCTCAAGTAGTCCTCTAGCCTTTGCCTCCAAGAGTGCTAAGATCACAGGCATGCACAGTGCACCTGTCTATTTTTGTATTGTTTATTGAAGATCAGGAAGTGATATAAGACTGGTTTCATCTCCAGGTCCTCTGTTCTGTTCTGTAGATCTATGACTGTATTTTTATATCAACACTATACTGTTTTGATCACTATTGACTTGTAGTGTAACCTGAAGTCTGGTAACATAACACAGCCTTTTGGAAACAAAAAGTAGACTTCCCATTTGATCCTGCTATCCCATTACTAGGTATCTACCCAGAAGAAAAAATACCATTTTACCAGAAGGACATTTGCACTCAAGTGTTCATAGCAGTTCAATTCACAATTGCCAAGACATGGAAGCCCATTGACCCATGAATGGATTAATAAAATGTGGTATATGTATACCATGGAGTACTATTCAGCCATAAAAATATGGAAACTTTGCATCTTTCATATTAACTTGGATGGAGTTGAAGAACTTGGAAAAGTATCTCAGGAATGGAAAAGCAAGTATCCAACGTACTCAATACTGATATGAAACCAGTAGATGAACAACTACAGGCTTACATAAAAGACACAGTTAAATTCAAGAAGAGGGAAGGAGGGAGTTCAGTAAGCTCCCACACATGGGTGTGATGTAGAGATATAGGGCATACTTCCTGGATGAAAGGTTCAACTACAACTCAGACTTCACCTCACAAATGCAAACAATGTAACCTTATCCTATGTACCCTCATTAATGTAAAATCAGTCAATTAATTCATCAATCACCCCATTCCTGGTTTCTGCTCATTGGCCTAGGATTGGGTATGTGACCTCCACCAAAGCAAAGTCTTTCACTGAGATTTGTCAATTGATTCTTGCCTAAAAGCGAGTCAATCATTTTGTGGTCACACTTAATCACTCATGGGAAAATCGTCTTGATAGCATTGCTGAGTTCTATCCACCACTTTGTGACTCCTGTCACTCTGCATGTCACCCTGAGAGTCCCTGCTCCATGTGTTGTGCCCAGGAGTTCCACAAAGACCACACTGCCAAACAAGCAAGATTTACAGCAGAGTCCTTTTATTGAAGAACTGGCAGCGATTGCCTTAGTATCCCAACATGGGGTTTCTGAGAGCAGCCCTGAGTGCTTAAGGGGTTGGGTTTTTAAGGCTTAGTCTGCATCCTGGTTGGCATGTAGGCTGTCCAGGTGCATTCAGGTGGGGTAGCAAGCAACATTGTACAGAAGCAGAATTTTGCAGTTAGTTAGCCATTTATCATACATCTTTGTTTTAATATTTTCTCCCTCTACATCTTAGTTTCAGTATTGTTCAGTAAAGTCAGTCCAGGAACAATTGGTACCTCAGGGTCTGTTTCCCAAATAGTGAAACAGGTAGTTTGCCAAGCAAGAAACTGCGAATGAACTAGAAGGAAGAGATCAATTAGTATTTTCTCATTTATCCTGGAAGTGAACTAGACCTATTTCATTTCATTTGAAAGCTTGCAGTCCGAAAATTTGCTAGAAGTTAATTGGTATTTTTCCCTTAAAGCCTGGGCCTGACACCTTTCTGTCTTAGCCTAGGCCCACTGGGCCTATCACATGCTCATCCTAATCCAGTAAACCTGAGTTATTTCCAGTTCTTACCCCGCAGGTGACAACATGCAGCTTCTCCTCCACACCCACATAAGACATCGTTCAAAACATTCTTTTCTAATGTGAATTAAGTATGACACAAATTAAAACTTTATAATCTTTTTTCTTTATAACCTTCAATAACTACCCCAAAGTGATGATTTATAGAAATTTTGGTTTTAGCACCCTCAAATTCCTTCCTTTCTAATTCTCTCAGGCCTGTTACTTACTGCCTACTAAGGACTCAGTCACAAACATCTTCCTTAATATTTGCTCTGTCCCATGACATAAAGCTGTCTGAGCAAAACTTTTCTTCCCAACCACATATGGAGAATTTTCTTTGCAGATATGCCCAGGATATATAAAATATATATAACACACATACATACACACACACACATTTTTTTTTTTTTTAGACCTGGGTAGGGTGCCGTGGCATCATAGCTCACGGCAACCTCAAACTTCTGGGTTCAAGCAGTCCTCCTATCCCAGCCTCCTGAGTAGCTAGGACTACAGGTGCCTACTACCACACTGGCTAGTTTTTTCTATTTTTTGGGGGGGGGGGAGTGTTTGTTTGTTTTTTATTTTGAGATAGAGTCTCACTCTATGGTCCTTGGTAGAGTGCTGTGATATAGCTCACAGCAAGCACAAATTCTTGGGCTCAAGTGATCCTCGCCTCAGCCTCCTGAGTAGCTGAGACTATAGGTGCCTATCACAAAGCCTGGCTGGTTTTTAGAGATGGGTTCTTTCTCTAGCTCAGGATGGTCTTGAACTCCCAAGGTACACTTTGGCTTCCCAAAGTGCTAGGATTACAGGAGTGAACAACCGCACCTGCTAGCTTTTCTATTTTTAGTAGAGTCTAGAGAACAGGGTCTCCCTCTAGCTCAGGCTGGTCTTGAACTCCTGAGCTCAGCGATCCACCCACCTTGGCCTCACAAAGTGACTTCAATTTTAATGACAGAATTCCACACCAGACACAGGACAAACTGCAATGTGGGACAAGTCAATTCACCATCTAGACCAGTGTTTTTCAACCTTTTTTTAAATCTTCTGGCACGCTTGAAGTGTCCAGAGGATACTTAAATTATGTTGATAAAAAAAAGAGCAAAAAAAAACCCAGAATATGGTTACTGTGCTCTGAACGTCTTTCAAAAATAATTTTATTAATGATCTTTAAAAATTTCCTTGGCACACCAGTTGAAAATCACTAGTCTAAAAAGAAAAGAAAAGAAAAGAAAAGAAAAGAAAAGAAAAGAAAAGAAAAGAAAAGAAAAGAAAAGAAAAAGAAAATTACTAGTCTAGAGAAATGGTTCCCAAACACCTGTATTTTGATCTCAGAACCCTGTTGGACTCAAAAAGTATTAAGGACTTCTAAAAGCTATTGTTGTTTTGATTTATACTTATTTTACCATTATTAAGATTTACCATATTAAACCTTAAAATGATTGTAAACTATTTTGTAATTTATTTTTAAATAGTAATAATAAATATATTACTTTGTATATAATATAAATAACATTTTTTAGGAAAAAAATCTGTTTTCTAAAACAGAACATAGGGAGAGAGAGGAGTCTATTATTTTCACATTTTTCAAGTGTCTTTAATGTCTTGCTTAATTATTAGGAGACACGTGGGTTCTCCTATCATCTTCTCAGCTCAGTCTGGAGAGGTATAATTTCCCCTGAGTAATCAGTTGAGAGCAAAAAAAGTTTAGATATTACTGAAAAAATAGTTTTCAGTTCTTAGATCCAACAAAAGGGTCTCGGACACTCCCAAGTTTCTCCACATCACACTCTGATAGCAGCTAACTGCAGTAAGTGTAGACAACGCAATCCCATGTGCTGAAGTAGGTAACATTTGCCTTTGGCTCATTTATTTCTGTCCATTGCTTTAGCTCTTCAAACATCTGCTTCCCAAGGGCCTCATACTCCCTTCTGGCTGCTCAGAACCCCTCAGCCCACTGCAACATCAAGGTGTGACTGACCTGTCCTTGGTGTTACATGTTCTGAAGGTGTCATTTCTTGCAATCAAAATACAGTAGCACCTCCATAGTTGACCACCTCCCCACCCTGACCACCTCCTTAAGTTGACCTAATGTTCACAGGTTGACTAGACATGCATCACATGGACATATCTGTATAGTCGGCCTAGTTCCTTACAGTGACCACCTCTGTGTGTCGAGCACTGTGTTATGGTCCCGTGGGTGGTCAATTGAGGGAGGTTCTACCACATACTCATTCTCTCCTCATCCCCCGAAGGCCCAAATATATAACATGCTTGTTTAATAAATTAGGCTGCTACTTGGTGATAATCGTGTACTGCCTCATCCTTCCTTATACTATATTGTATTTAAATGAGTTTTCAGTGCCTTCTCTCACTGAAGAAAATGGTTTATAGATAAACCATTTATCTATAACATAAGCAGTAAGAGGGCTTGCATGTCATTCTGCTGAGATCACATCACCTCTGCTCCTGTCCCCTAAAACTGACCCTGTGTGCAGGACTCAGACACAGTGAATATTGTCACCATGAACATGAGAATAAATTCTTAGATTACTTAGTAAATGCCACTTGTGATTACAAAACATAGGCAAAAAGCAAAAGATATCAGCAGAAAACCAGAACAGCAACAAAAATACCAACAGGAAGAAATGAAATGCCACAGCGCTGACATTCAAGGGAGAAAAGTGATAATATCCATTCTGAAAAACCCCAGCCATTTTCAGCTTAACTTTGGTTGAAGAATAAAAACCAGCATTTTAAAAAGCATTTACAAGGTAAGAACTCTTAAAATTGTAACCAAGGTTCAGAACATAACATTTTGGCATCTTCACCATCTGAAAACAGCAGAAAATGGATCTAGGTTAGTTTCACAGAGTCACAGAGCCATTTCTTTCTTTCTTTCTTTTTTTGTTTCATGAGACAGAGCTTCACTCTGTCATTTTGGGTAGAATGTCATGACATCATAGCTCACAGCAACTTCAAACTCTTGGGCTCAGAGGATCCTTCTGCCTCGGCCTCCCTAGTAGCTGGGACTTAGCTAGTGTTTCCATTTTTTTTAGTAGAGACAGGGTCTCACTCTTGCTCAGGCTGGAAAGTCATTTGTTAATGTCTTCACATACTGCCTCAAAACAAGGAGCCATATTCTCATGATGTAGCATGGGCAATTAATGCCTCCAAATTATCCTGAATTTTTAGAAGTAACAATGCTTAGAAATACTATGCCTTCTACTGAAGGGTAGCCAACAAAGAGAAACCCAGATTCTATACCACATCCCTTTTTGTCATGGAAGGCACAAACCAACCTATTGCAAAAAATACTTTTACTATATAGCAATTTTTTTTTTCTAAAGTAATAAACTTGTAGCACCCACTCAAGTGGAATAGAGCATTTTGCATTCTCTGGAGCCTCATTTGGTGACTCTGCTTTCAGTAACTCAACCCATGTCTAACCTGGGCTCTTTCTGGGGACTTGGTTCTAACTCTGTAAAACACAGATGCACAGCCAGAGGAAAATTCCAAACATGTGCACAAGTTTTTGCATTTTGGTTACTAGAAGGGATACTGCCTTGTTAACCTTGAAGGATTGGTAAAGCCATTTTATCACATTTTCTGAAAAAAAAAAATCTATACAGATTTAAAGTCGCGTTGTGGGTTTAATTGAAGTAACCTTTAGTACAATCTTACTTTAATGAAGTTCAAGTCCACTGGGGCCATTAATCTGAAACACTCCATTTAAAAACTACAAGGGGAGTTTTTAATAAACAGTGTGAACTAATACCCATGTGGAAAGGCAACTGGCAGGGAAGAGTGTCTGGGCCAGACTGTCATTAAACCCTGGTCACAGGTAAAACTGAAACTCCAATGGTAAGCCACACTATGATTTATTGTGCCCCCCTCAGCCTGACCTGAAAAAGGCTCATTTAATAATGAAAAAATCCTGTGACTAAGCTATAAAATAACTGAGCAATTACTTAGAATAATTTATACAGTGCAATACCTGCTTTAATATACTGACCTGCTTTAAGCATAAAGATCTACAAAATAACTTTGGCAATAAAACTTTGAACTACTAAAAGGACTAAAGGTTTTAAATATTTTTATTGGGTGGCACCTGGGAGGACCATAAATACATATTCCAGTTTAATCACAAGACTTAAGAAAATTCATGTTTTAAAAAAAATCTTAAAAATAACTTTGCAGAGAAAAGTTTGCTCAGTTTGGCCACTTGCAAATTAAGATGTCTAATGCCCTTGCTTGATTGGAATTACATGTAATCTCCACAGTATTCTTTCTGCACGTGTGAATTCTAATTCTCTCTCTCTCTCTTGTTTTTGTTTGTTTATTTGTTTGTTTATATGTTTTTTGAGACAGAGTTTCACTCTGTCGCCCTGGGTAGAGTGCCAGTGTGTCATCATAGCTCACAGCAACCTCACACTCTTGGGCTCAAGCAATCCCCCTGCCTCAGCCTCCCAAGTAGCTAGGACTACACCCACCTGCCACTATTCCTGGATAGTTTTTCTATTTTTTAGTAGAGATGGGGGGGTCTCACTCTTGCTCAAGCTGGTCTCGAACTCCTGCACTCAAGGGATCCACCCACCTTGGCTGAATGCTGGGATTACAGACATGATAAACCATGCCCAGCCTCTCATTCTCCCTTTTAACTCCCAGCCATGACCTGTGAAGGAAAAATGGCAATAACTTTTCTATATTGCCCATTTAAATGTTTACTCGTTTGAAATTTTAAAAATGATGGCAACTACACTCTGTTGCAATGGAAAGGATTGATGCTATCTCCTAGGCCCACAGAGGCAAGGATGCTTCTATTTCTGGATAAGTAACACCCTACCTCTCAGCAGAATACAGTTGATGTTTTCAATTTCCACTATGCCTTTCAACAACAAAGTTCAGCTTTTACTCCAAAGTGGGATCAGAGCAGCACATAACTAAGCATGAAATTCATCTCACTCGTTGCCTTTGACTTCTTAATCGCTGTGGCTGAACAAACAGCCATGTTTTCTCTGAATACTCTGAATTCATGAAATCATTCCAACAGGCTCTCTTGCATCTGACTTCAAATTCCATGAAATCCAGTTGAATTCTGCAAGATTGGAGTATCAGTGTGTTGAAACTCCTTGGAAACTAAGTGTCAAGACAGCAACTTTTGGCTATGGAGCTCTGTACTCCTGGGCTGGCCTAGCTTTGTCCCGAGAGAAATCAGCCAGGTTGGATCCCCAATGAGAACAAAGTCACAAAGATGCCAGATACTAGAAAGAGACCCCCAGTCAGAACTGCTGCTAGAATATCTCACCTTTGTCATTCCTTGAGCTACCAGAGATGAGAAAGTTACCATTTAAGAGAAAAAGGGTTTATAACATAACTAAACCATTAGCGCAGTGATTTTCAACTGGTGTGCCATAGAGGATCTTAGGTGTGCCAAGAAAATTTTTAAAGATTATTAATTATTTTCAAAAGAAGTTCAAAGTCCAATAACTATATTTTTTCTTTCTTTACTTTTTTTTTTTTTTTTTTTTTTTTGGATCAACATAATTTAGTGTGCTGTGGAAGTTTAACTGTAGGTTCAAGTGTACCATGAGATTTTTTTTTTTTTTTAAGTTGAAAAACACTGCTTTAGAGTGTCTTAAATCCATCTAAGTAAGAAAATCAGACCCATGATTTAGAGGCCGCTGAAAGACTGGAAAGTATGATGGGCGTAGGGGATGCTCTGGGAGTTGTAGCCTCAGTGAGCTGTCAGGGTGACACAGTGACAGCTTGAGATATTCACTGAAATAATTAAAGAGAGCAAAAGCAAGTAAAGTTTTAACAAAGAAAGAAAGTTTTTTAAATGCCTTGGACAGCACACCAAGATCTGTCCTAGAGACTGCAGGCATCATGGAGAGTGCAGTGCTGGATTTTATACACAACTTTTGGGAGGTGTCGGCTGCTTCTTAGAAATTTCCCAAGGTCTTAATTGGGCTGCTCCCATAACAATCAGTATCTATCTGTCCTCGTCTAGAAGTTTCAGGGACATTATTTAGTCCCCTCAAACAAGTAGCTCCCTAAAACAACCCACCTGCAAGGTCTTGATTAGCAATTAGCTCTGTTCCCACAATAGCCCAAACCAGTCCAAAATAGCAGACCCACATCCACCATCCACCTGCTCATGTCTACCTAACTGCCTAACAGTGGTCCTTTAGAAAATGGGCTCCAGGGACCTCAGGGAGGCATGGACTCAACCTGTCATCTGAGGTGGGGACTGAGTAGAGCCACGTGGAGTCAGAAAAAGAAGAGGTGGTGTCTGGAGAAAAAGAGAAGGCAGTACCAAGGGTCAGGGCATGACCCTGTTTGCAGGGTTCTTTGTTTTGTCTCCAGAGGGTAAAAAGCCTACAGACCACCCAATCCTGGGATCCCCACATCAGGAGGGGCTACCTTTCTGAGCCAGGCATAATTGAGAAACTGCACCTGACTTCCCTCCCCTACAAAGGTCCACTGAAGTGTCCACAAAGGAATTTTATAGGGCCTAGACCTACAATACTGGGGAGAATGGCTGAAGAAATCAGAGCCAAAAGGACACATAGTAACTGCTATGGTGGGTCAAAGAAAGATGACTTCTCAACCAGCAGTAACACAAGCCAATAGCCAACTGGATTTGAACCACACAGCTCCTGAAGGCTGAGAAGGGAACTCACATACCTCTGGGAGTGAGGAGGAGGTGGAGAAATGTCAGGAAACTGATGTAAAAGCAGACAGAATTCCAGGTCCCCACTCTAAAAGGAAAATGAATTATTCTTCTGAGAAGACCTTGAGAAGATTGAATGCAATTTTTTCCTGTATTTATTTTATTTTTTAAATTTCAGTTTAGTATGAGGGTACAGATAATTAGGTTACATTGTTTACATCTATTAGGCAAAGTCCAAGCTGCAGCTGTGCCCCTCACCTAAGAGGTGTGCCATATGCCCTTACACATGCCTGTTAGGTGAGAGCCCATCCCACTCCCTCCACTCCTGTCCCCAACTTGAGTTTAATTGAGTTTTTCTCATGATTGGGTGTATATTAGGTCATCTACTGGTTTCATATTAGTATTGAATTCTTTCTTTTCCATTCTTGTGATACTCTACTAAGCAGAAGGTTCTCCAACTCCATCCAGGTTAACATAAAAAATGTAACATATCCATAATTTTTAAAGCTGAATAGTATTCCATGGTGTACATATACCACAGATTATTAATCCATTCATGAGTTGATGGGCACTTGAGTTGCTTCCATGTTGCTTCCACTTTGAGGGTTCTAACCTGAGCTTGCCCTCTCTGTCTGCAGGACTGGTAGGATCTACCAAACATTCTTTATCTCAGGAAGCTGGAGGATGTGTATTAGTCGCCTCAGAAAAGTAAGAGAAAATAATGCAATCAGCTGTGGGGAACAAGCTCAGAAACCACAGCCCAGCGTGATGGCCAGATGGAAAACCATGCCTTGGTTCAGGCCTGAAAGTTCTGAAAAATGTTTCCCCAAGAAGATGAAAGTCTCAGAACATGTCATGTATGGGAGGGAACTTCTAGAAAGGAGATCTGGACAACTAGCAGCAAAGTTTAGGGTGAAATTAGTGATAAAAACATAGAATCTATACAAAATTTAAAAAAAAAAACAGTTATGAATGTGGAAAAGACAAAAAGTCATATGGGAACAGAAAAGCAATCATAATTCGCCACAGACACAGCACTGAATGGCAGTTACAAACATCGCAATAAATGAAAACCATGAATATTGATCTAGTGGGGAGAATGAGGCAGTGGGAGAGACTGGGCTAGGAGGAGGGAGAAGAAAGGAAAAAATTCTGGATTCCCATAAATAATGCCTGAAACTGAAAATTTGAGAAGCAGCAATAAAATCCTGCTGTTTTTAAATATAGTGTAAGTACAACCAAAAAGAAAAAAAAAAAAAAGGCAGTAAAGTTTCAAGCTTTGAAACTTTTTTGTTGCCTCTGGGAAGGAGGAAAAGGGTAAATTATTCTTTTTCATAACAGACCTTATGTACTTATTTACTTCTTCAAGTTATGCACATGGAAATTTTTTGGAGACAGAGTCTCACTCTGTCACCCTGGGTAGAGAACCCTGGCATCATACCTCACAGCAACCTCAAACTCTCAGGCTCCAGTGCTCCTCCTGCCTCAGTCTCTGTTGTAGCTGGGACTACAGGTGCCTGATATGATGCCTGGCTACTTTTTCTATTTTTAGTAGAAACAGGGTGTGGCTCTTGCTCAGGCTTGTCTCAAACTCCTGAGCTCAAGCAATCCTCTCATCTCAGCCTCCAAGAGTACTAAGGTTATAGGAGTGAGCCATAGTGTCCAGCAACTTTGTTAAAAAATAAAAAGAAGAAGAAAGGAGGAAGAAGGGAGGAAACCAGAGAAAGAAGGGAGAGAAGGAAGGAAAGGGTAAGGGAGGAAGACTTAGTTTAAAAAAAAAAAATTCAAATTAGCTCAAATAAAAATGGGAGGGCACAGAGAGCAGAGACTTGGAGCTGCCTCCACCTGGGGTCCAGCACATCCCTCCAGGCCTCTCAGCCATCCTCCTGCTGGTCTCCCTCACTGACACCCTCTTGAGAGCTTCATCAGCCTATCCTGCCCTCTGTCTAACTACATCCCTCTGCCAAGCCTGTCCCCCTCACTATTCCCACTGTGTCCAACTACAATTCTTGGGTACGCCTCTTCTCCTCACTATGGACACTCATTAATCCTCCAACAGGGAGACCCTCAGAGCCTGGAGATGATTGGAATAATAAGCTGTGATATAGGTACATTATGGAATACTACTCAGCCATAAAGAGATGGAGACTATACATCTTTTGTACTAACCTGGACAGAGTTAGAGAATGTTCTTCTTAGTAAGGTATCACAAGAATGGAAAAGCAAGTACCCAGTGTACTCAATACTAACATGAAGCCGTAGACAATGTAATATACACTACACACCTGCCCAAGAGAAAAACTTAATTTAATCTGTACTCAAACTCTTGCCCATAAAGATGGAATGTTGATACACAGAGAATATTCTCTTGATTCGCAATTTTAAGAACATCCATTTCTTGAAGCTTCCAAAAGGGTAAAAGGAAAGTGTGTGTCTGTTTTTGTGAGCCAAGAAATAAAATTCCCAAGGAAAATTTGGTCTTCAAATGTCTGACTTAGTTTTACTAAAAAAAAATAATAATAATAATGTTACCATTTCAGGGAGAAACAAAAACTTTAAAACTTCTCAAAGGCTCATTGGACATCAAATAGTCCTTTATACACCTGGCTATAGTGTAAATTAATCAAAATTACATATCTTTAACGTTTCTTAAAAACCAGCATTTCCTATTCTTAGGGGCATATTGATCCTTTAGAGAAGTCAGAGGAAGAAGCAACACAAAAGCAAAAGACAAAGGGAATGAGGATGAGGGAAGGAGTGAAGAAGACAGCAGTGAAAGAGCAATTTATGGGCAGAGGAGATTCAGGGAGAGAAGCTCTGGGATGGGGAGATGAGATGACGAGAAAAGAAGCGTGAGCAGAGAGGATTGGATTAAAGATGGCGGCTGAGTAGCAGCTTACCTGTAACTGGGCACGTAGAGTCTGTGGAGACAAGACTCCAGGCATCTCTGGCTGGTGGGATCTGCCTATGATCATCTCTTTGAGGATACAGGGAGCCAGAAAGGGACTTCTGGACCCCAGGAGGACAAAAACAGTGGAAAACTGGCAAGTGGCTGCATGTGTTCAATCTACCTAATCATGCCGGCAACTGTGAATACAAGCAGCAGTGAGACTGCAAACCGGACAGGCCTTACCTGTAAACTGTTTTGGTGTTCTTGGACTTGGCACTCAGTTGAGCTGCCTTGGGGAGAGCTTGAGCAGGAGTGTGGAGAATTTTGGGCATTGTCTGGGGCCCCAGAAAGAGCCACTGAGCTGGGCGAAGTAAGCCATTGCGAAAGAACTGCTCTGGCAAGCTTTGCCCTCAGGGTCCCAGAGCAAGGATCCAGCGGGACAAAGTAGCCTAGTGACTGAGCAGCCTAAAGGCAGGGAGTGAGATGCCTTACAGCCCTAATCCTTAGAGGCAGACTGACACGGTTTTGGCACACTGGAGCCTTGGGCTGTTGCCCTGGGTAGAGTGCCGTGACGTCACAGCTCATAGCAACCTCAAACTCCTGGGCTTGGTGCCGCCCTGACCTCAATAAGATCTGTGCAGCGACCCTGACCAGTGACCAGCACCCACCGGGCCTCCACATTCCCTGACTAGGAACTGCGGGAGCCACGCAACCCTGCATGCTCCCTCCTGTGTCCTCCCAGCCTCAACAATAGCCCATTCATCTGACCAGGGACTCTGGTAGCTGCATGCCATCTAGAGCCCTCCCTCCCTCTGCACAGAGCCCTTCTCCTGGCCAGAGACTGCTGGAGCCTTGGGCTCTCTGTGCCAAAGTCACTGGGTGCCAGGCACTCCCTGAACCGTGCACAGCACTCCCAGCCCTGTTGCTGGATCCAGGTGTGTCACACACTGGAGCTGCTTCCACAACCAGAACTCCCTAGCTAGAGCATCCCTAGAGGAACTACACAGGGTCACTCCCTACAAAGATCCAGCAACAATAGAGTGATCCTGCTGGGGTCTAATCTTGGAGACACACCTCCCCAACTCTGGGGACAGCCAGTGGCAACAGTGAAAAACAATCATGAGGCGAAATCTACAGAAAAACTCTGGCAACATGAATAATCAGAGTACATCAACTCCCCCAAGGATCAATGGCACAGAAAAAGCACAAGACCCCATGCACAAACAAATAGCTGAGATGTCAGAAATTGAATTCAGGATCTGGATAGCAAACAAGGTTGAATTAGAATTCCAAAAGTTATCTCAAGAATTCAACGGATTCAAAGACAAATGACCAAAGATTTTGAAACATTGAGACAAGAAGTTGCATCCCTCAAAGATCTGAGAAACACAGTAAAATCCCTCAGTAACAGAATGGAGCAAGCAGAAAAAACAATTTCTGACATTGAAGACAAAGTTTTCAAATGCTCCCAAACCCTCAAAGAAGAAGAGAAATAGAGAGCAAAAACAGACTACTCTCTCAGAGAGCTCAGGGATAATTCGAAGAAAACCAATATTCATCTTATAGGGATTCCCAAAAGTGATGAAGTGGCTTCACAAGGCACAGAGTGTCTCCTCCATGAGATTATGAAGGAAAACTTTCCAGATATGCCAAGAGATTCAGAAATTCAGATAGCAGAGAGCTTCAGAACTCCAGCACGACTCAACCTGAATAAGACATTCCCCAGACACATCATAATCAATTTCACTAAAGTTAACATGAAGGACAAAATTCTGAAAGCTGCAAGATGAAAGAAAACTATTATCTACAAGGGGAAGAATATGAGAATAACTGCAGATCTCTCTGCTGAAAGCTTTCAAGCTACAAGAGCATGGTCATCGACTTTCAATCTCCTAAAACAAAATAACTTTCAACCCAGGATCCTGTACCCAGCTAAACTGAGCTTCATTTATGATGGAGAAATTAAATACTTCAACAACATTCACATGTTGAAGAAATTTGCTACAAGTAAACCAGCTCTCCAGGAAATTCTTAGACCTATTCTCCATAAAGAACAACATACTCCTCCGCCACAAAAGTAAACCCATCCAAAAAATTTCTGATCAAATTCCAACTTCCACAGTCTCAAAAAAATTAAAAATGTTCACTGGACTCTTGAAAGGCTTATCAATATTCTCAATTTATGTGAATGGTTTAAATTGTCCTCTAAAGAGGCACAGATTGGCTGACTAGATACAAAAACTAAAGCCAGATATCTGCTGCATCCAAGAATCGCATCTTACATTAAAAGACAACTACAGACACAAGGTGAAGAAATGGTCATCTATATTCCAGGCAAATGGAAAGCAGAAAAAAGCAGGTGTTGCAATCCTGTTCACAGATGCAATAGGCTTCAAACCAACCAAAATAATTCAGGATAAGGATAAACACTTCATATTTGTTAAAGGTAATACTAAATATGATGAGATCTCAATTATTAATATGTATGCACCCAACCACAACACACTTCAATTTATAAGAGAAACTCTACAGACATGAGCAACTCGATTTCCTCCACTTCCGTAGTAGTTGGAGATTTTAACACCACATTAACAGTCCTGGATAGATCCTCCAAAAAGAAGCTAAGCAAAGACATTTTAGATTTAAACTCAACCATTCAACATCTAGACGTAACAGATGTCTACAGAACATTTCATCCCAACAAAACTGAATACACATTCTTCTCATCAGCCCATGGGACATACTCCAAAATTGACCACATCCTACGACACAAATCTAAACTCAGCAATTTAAACAACCTTATGCTTATGGATACATGGATACATAGACAAGATTAAGAAGGAAATCACCAAATTTTTGGAACAAAACAACAATCAGGACACGAAATACCAGAACCTCTGGGATACTGCAAAGGCAGTCCTAAGAAGGAAATGTATAGCACTGCAAGCATCCTCAGAAAACGGAAAGAGAGGAAATTAATAACTAAATGGAACATCTCAAGCAACTGGAGAAACAAGAACACTTCAACCCCAAACCTAGCAGAAGAAAAGAAATAACCAAAATCAGAGCAGAATTGAATGAAATTGAAAACAAAAGAATTATACAATAGATCGATAAATCCAAAAGTTGTTTTTTTAAAAAGATCAATAAAATAGATAAACCCTTGGCAAAACTAACCAGGAAAAAAAAGAGTAAAATCTCTAATTTCATCAATCAGAAATGGTAACGATGAAATAACAACAGGCCCTCAGAAATTCAAAAAATCCTTAACGAATACTACAAAAAACTCTACTCTCACAAATATGCAAATGTGAAAGAAATCGACCAATACCTGGAAGTACGCCACCTACCAAGACTTAGCCAGAACGAAGTAGAAATGTTGAACAGGCCTATATCAAGTTCTGAAATAGCATCAACTATACAAAACCTCCCTAAAAAGAAAAGTCCAGAACCAGATGGCTTTACGTCAGAATTCTACCAAATATTTAAAGAAGAACTAGTACCTATACTACTAAATCTCTTCCAAAATATAGAAAAAGAAGGAATATTACCCAACACATTCTATGAAGCAAACATCACCTGGATCCCAAAACCAAGGAAAGACCCAACAAGAAAAAAGTATAGACCAATATCACTAATGAATATAGATGCTAAAATACTCAATAAGATCCTAACAAACAGAATCCAACAACACATCAAAAAAATTATACACCATGACCAAGTCGGATTTATCCCAGGCTCTCAAGGCTGGTTCA
>CAUYPK010003438.1:0-17359 GCA_963574355.1 Loris lydekkerianus
AGATGCAAAAATATTCAACAAGATCCTAACAAATAGAATCCAGCAACACATCAAACAAATTATACATCATGACCAAGTCGGATTTATCCCAGGGTCTCAAGACTGGTTCAATATTCGTAAATCTATAAGTATAATTCAGCACATAAACAAATTAAAAAACAAAGACCATATGATTCTCTCAATTGATGCAGAAAAAGCTTTTGATAATATCCAGCATCCTTTCATGATCAGAACACTTAAGAAAATTGGTATAGAAGAGACATTTCTTAAACTGATAGAGGCCATCTACAGCAAACCCACGGCCAATATTGTATTGAATGGAGTTAAATTGAAATCATTTCCACTCAGATCAGGAACCAGACAAGGCTGCCCATTGTCTCCACTGCTCTTTAACATTGTAATGGAAGTTTTAGCCATGGCAATTAGGAAAGAAAAGGCATTCAAGGGTATCAATATAGGGTCAGAAGAGATCAAACTTTCACTCTTCACTGATGATATGATTGTGTATCTCAAAAAATACCAGGGATTTTACTACAAAACTCTTAGAAGTGATCAAGGAATACAGCAGCATCTCAGGTTATAAAATCAACATTCATAAATCAGTAGCCTTTATATATACCAACAATAGTCAAGCTGAAAAAAATTAAGGACTCTATTTCATTCACAGTAGTGCCAAAGAAGATGAAATATTTGTGAGTTTATCCAGCAAAGGACGTGAAAGATCTCTATAAAGAGAACTATGAAACTCTAAGAAAAGAAATAGCTGAAAATGTCAACAAATGGAAAAACATACCATGCTCATGGCTGGGAAGAATCAACATTGTTAAAATGTCTATACTACCCAAAGCAATATAGAATTTTAATGCAATCCCTATTAAAGCTCTACTGTCATACTTCAAAGAGCTTAAAAAAATAATACTTCATTTTCTATGGAATCAGAAAAAAACTCAAAAACCCAAGACATTACTCAGAAATAAAAACAAAGCAGGAGGAATCATGCTACAAGACCTCAGACTATACTGTAAATCGATAGTAATCAAAAGAGCATGGTACTGGCACAAAAACAGAGAAGTAGATATCTGGAACAGAATAGAGAACCAAGAGATGAATCCAGCTACTTACCATTATTTGATCTTTGACAAGCCAATTATTAATAAAAACATTCAGTGAGGAAAAGATTCCCTATTTAACAAATGGTGCGGGAAGCACTGGCCTGTAGAAGACTCAAACTGGACCCACACCTTTGACCATTAACTAAGACAGACTCTCACTGGATTGAAGATTTAAACTTAAGACATGAAAGTATAAAAATACTAGAAGAGAGTGTAGGGAAAACTCTTGAAGAAATCGATCTGGGCAAATATTTTATGAGGAGGACACCCCCCAGGCAATTGAAGCAGCTTCAAAAATACACTACTGGAACTGATCAAACTAAAAAGCTTCTGCCCGGCCAAGAACACAATAAGTAAAGCAAGCAGACAGCCCTCAGAATGGGAGAAGATATTTGCAGGTTATGTCTCCAACAAAGGTTTAATAACCAGAATCCACAGAGAATGCAAACATATAAGCAAGAGAACAAGTGATCCCATCGCAGGCTGGGCAAGGGACTTGAAGAGAAACTTCTCTATAGAAGACAGGCACATGGCCTACAGACATATGAAAAAATGCTCATCATCTTTAATCATCAGAGAAATGCAAATCAAAACTACTTTGAGGGTGGCGCCTGTGGCTCAATGAATAGGGCGCCAGCCCCATATACTGAGGGTGGCTGGTTCAAATCCAGCCCCAGCCGAACTGCAACCAAAAAAAAAAATAGCCGGATGTTGTGGCAGGCACCTATAGTCCCGGCTGCTCCGGAGGCTGAGGCAGGAGAATCGCGGAAGCCCAAGAGCTGGAGGTTGCTGTTAGTCCTGTGACTTCACGGCACTCCACCGAGGGCGGTAAAGTGAGATTCTGTCTCTACAAAAAAAAAACTACTTTGAGATATCATCTAACTCCAGTAAGATTAGCCCACATCACAAAATCCCAAGATCAGAGATGTTGGCATGGATGTGGAGAAAGGGGCACACCTCTACACTGCTGGTGGAAATGCACACTAATGCATTCTTTTTGAAGGATGTTTGGAGAATACTTAGAGATCTAAAAATAGACCTGCCATTCAATCCTATAATTCCTCTACTAGGTATATACCCAGAAGTCCAAAAATCACATTATAACAAAGATATTTGTATGAGAATGTTTATTGCAGCCCCATTCATAATTGCTAAAGTCATGGAAAAATCCCAAGTGCCCATCGATCCACGAATGGATTCATAAATTGTGGTATATGTACACCATGGAATATTATGCAGCCTTAAAGAAAGGTGGAGACTTTACCTCTTTCATGTTTACATGGATGGAGCTGGAACATATTCTTCTTAGTAAAGTATCTCAACAATGGAAGAAAAAGTATCCAATGTACTAAGCCCTACTATGAAACTAATTTATGGCTTTCACATGAAAGCTATAACCCAGTTATAACCGAAGAATATGGGGAAAGAGAGAGGGAGGGGAGAGAGGGTGATTGGTGGGATTACACCTATAGTGCATCTTACAAGGGTACATGTGAAACTTCGTAAATGTGGAATGTAAATGTCTTAACATAATAACTAAGAAAATGCCAGGAAGGCTATGTTAACCAGTGTGATGAAAATGTGTCAAACGGTCTAAAAAACCAGTGTATGGTGCCCCATGATTGCATTAATGTACACAGCTATGATTTAATAATAAAAAAAAAGAAGTCAGTTCTTCAAAAAGAATTAAAATTGACAAACCTCTACCAAGACTGACAAGGAAAAAGAAAAGAAGGAAAATACTGATACCAGATGTGTACCAGAAGATACCGCTATAGGGCTAGGGCTCACTGTGGTCAGAAGGCCAGTCAGGGAATATCACACAGAAACACACAACTTAGACAAAATGGACCAATCGTTCAAAAAGCTCTCAACTACCACAACTCATTCAATGTGAAATAGATAACTTGAATAACTGTACAACTCTTAAAGAAACTGAATTTGTAATTTAAAAAATCCCCAAAAATTAATCTCCAGCCCCAGATGGCTTCACTGGAGAATTCTACCAAACACTTAAAGAAGAATTAATGCCAATTTGACATAATCTTTTTCAGAAAACGTAAGACCAAGGAATATTTCTCAACTCATTCTATAAAGCTAGTATTACTCTGATACCAAAATAAGACAAGAGAGTACAAAGGATGAAAACTACAGTCCAATATCCCTCATCAACATAGACGCACACATCATTAATATAATATTAGCTATAAATAAATTCAGCAATAAATAAAACAAGTGGGATTTGTTCTAGGTATGCAAGGCTGGTGCAATATTTGAAAATTAATCAACATAATCCATCATATTAACAGACTAAAGAAGAAAAATCATATGATCAGGTATCAACTGGTGCAGAAAAAGCACTTATCAAAACCCAATACTCAGAGCTGGGCACCGTGGCTCACTGTTGTAATCCTAGCACTCTGGAAGGCTGCAGCAGGTGGATTGCCTGAGTTCACGATTTCCAGACCGGCCCGAGCAAAGCGAGACCACATCTCTAAAAATAATCAGGCAATGTGGTGGGCACCTGTAGTCCCAGTTACTTTGGAGGCTGAGGCAAGAGAATCACTTCAGCCCAAGAGTTTGAGGTTGCTATGAGCTATTACATCATGGCACTTTTCCCATTGTGACAAAGTGAGACTCAGTCTCAAAAAAAAAAATTCAATATTCATTCAAGATATAAACTTTCAAAACAAACAAACAAGAAAAGAGGGGAACTTCCTCAACTTGACATGTACTAAAGAATCCTGTAACTAACATCAGACCTAACAGTAAGAGATAGCGATTTCCTCCTAAGATGAGAACAAGACAAACATGGTCACTGGTATTTAACATTGTCCTGGAAGTTCTAGCCAGTGAAGCAAGGCAGCAAGAGAGAGGAGAGGAGAGGAGGGGAGGAAAGAGGAGAGGAGAGGGGAGGAGAAGAGAGGAAAAGAGGGGCTGGGCAGAGAGGGGAGAGGCGAGGCATATATTTAAAAGGAAAGAAATAAAATTACTTACAGCTGACATAATGGTCCATATAGAAAAGCCCAAGGGATCTATTAATATATAACTCCCAAAACTAATAAGTGATTGCAGTAAGGTTGCAGGATACAAGGTCAACATACAAGCCAGGCGTTGTGGCAGCCACCTATAGTCCCAGCTACTTGGGAAGCTAAGGCAAGTGGATCACTTGAGCCCAAGAGTTTGAGGTTGCTGTGAGCCATGACGTCAGGGCACTCCACCAGGGGCAACAAAGTGAGACTCTGTCTCAAAAATAAATAAATAATAAAAATACAATAGCATTACAGCTCTGCTGTGGTAAAACACATGTAAAACGTATACTTGGCCTGTAGCTGAAAACTTTAAAAAGCTTATGAAAGAAATCAAAATCTAAATAAATGGAGAGGCATACAGTGTTCATGGATTGAAAGATTCAATTTAGAAAGGTAGCAATTCTCTTCAAGTGATCCCAACAAGAATTTTTAAAGATGTAGACAAAATTATTCAAAGCTATATATGAAAAGGTAAAGAAAGTAGAACTAAGGCAGTTTGGAAAAGAAAGGAATAAAGTCTTAAGACTTACCCGGCTATAGGAAGCAAGACCGTGTGGTATGAGCAGAGAGGCAGACTCGTAAATCAGTGGAACAGAATGAGTCAGAAATACACCCCAGAAGTGCCGCTAATGATTCTGGACAAAGGTGCAGAAGCCACAGAGGAAAGGTGGTATTTTCAACCAATAATGTGGGAGTAGTTATATATTTACTGGCAAAAAAAAAAAAAAAGCCCTAAACCTCACGTCTTACACAAAAATTAACCCAAAATGGATTTAAATGTAAAACTATAAAAATTTTGGAAGAAAACACTGGAGAAAATCTTCAGAGCCTAGGGCTTGATGAACATTTCACATTTTACTGAAGGTAAACTTCATAAAAGAGAAACATCAAGAAATTGAACTACATCAAAGTTTAAAGCTTCCACTCTGTGAGTGACCCTGCTAAGAGGATGAAAAGATAAGCCAGCCTGGGAGAAAATATTTGCAAACCACCAATGTGATAAATGATTTGTTTTCAGAATATATAAAGAATAGTCTTCATATATAATTTATAAAAATTGGGGAAAGTTTATAGAATTTATATATTTATATATACTAGAGCAAATTTCATGTATACCAAAACATATTTCTAAAACTCAACAGTGAAAATCGCAAATAATCCAATTGGAAAATGGGCAAAAGCATGAAGAAACATTTCACGGAAGAGGATATCAGACTCCTGATAAGCACACGAAAAGGTGTTCAACATCACATGGCTAACACAGGGGGGAGCAAATCAGCAACCCACACACACACAGCCTGCCTTGTCAACACTGCCTAGGCCTCCTCCCTCGGAGGACTCACAGAGGTCTGTCTGCTGGCAGCGCTCACCCCTGATAGTTACAAAGGAAGAGAATGAAGAGCCCTCTGTGCCCTCATCCTGCTGTCTCCTCTCCCTGGGGACAGGGAAGCACCTGCTCAGGTTTGTCAGTGCCTTTAACTGCTTCTCCAATGTGGGCGGACAGTGTGGAGAGCATCTGCGGCTCTCCAGTGCAGGCTAGCAAACGGGTGATTTCGTGGACATAGAGCCTCCCAAGCTCACCTCTCCTTTTTTTTCCATGGCTGTTCTGCAAACTAATAACCTGGCCTCTGTAAAACGCCAATGAGGTGCACCACGGGAGAGGCAGCAGCCTGCCTCACAGGAAATGCACGCGGGCAGAGAGGGGGACACGTGGGGGTAAACAGTGAACTCCAGAGCCTGCCGCAGGGGCCACTCCAATCCCATCTGCTGGAGGCAGAGGCAGCAGGGGAGCTGGTGCAGGAGACACCTGAGCCCAAATCCTGGCCGACCTTTAGCTTCCAGGTGACCTGGTGATCCTTCCTTCCTTCCTGTAAAATGGCTCATTGCTCATGATGCTTAAGCATTCAAACACACCCAGGAAACTAGCTAGAGTCATTTATTTCCAGGCAGTAATAACTTCCTGGAATTATAATTCCTCATTCTTTCATTCAGCAGCGTTCATCAGGCGCTGACACGCCCTCTGTGTCTGGTATTTTAATCCCATGCTTTTAGAGATGCGAATATTGAGGCCAGACAGCACAGGCCACTTGCCCAAGTCCCAGGCTGGAGAAAGGCAGGGCTGGGAACCAGACCAGCAGCCTCCCAAGGCCTGTCCAGTGGCCTCAGCCTGGGAGGAAGGAGCAAGGAGGACAGAAACACCCACTTACAGGGTGGCCACAAATGCTCACCTGCAGTCTGCAGGAGCTCCTCACCCTACAGCTCCCCCATGCAGAAGGACCCAATTTTAGAGCACTCAGAAAGCAAAAAATACTCTGTTCCCAACCAAAAGGTAATTGTTAGCAGTATATAAACAGATTCTTTACTTTCAAAATTCTTTTTGTAACAAAGGTGCTCTTCTAAGGCACTTGGTATAGGAATAAATGTCATATATATATATTGTTTATTTGTTTTTGTTTTCCCTTTTTTTCCCTGGAACCTGCCACCCCAGGTATATAGGGCTAGGGCCCTACTCCTTGAGCCACAGGCACCACCCAAAATGTCTTATATTTTTATTTACATGCCAACCTCTTCAAAAGCCTGTGCATCTTCAAGGCTGGACTCCCTGCAGGAATGTGCTCCTGGAGCAGGGGGCTTAAGGGAGGAATGACACCCAGAGGGTGCCCAGTGTCTGCCTACCCCAGAGCTGCCTTTTCCCTGCAGTCTAGCTTCCCCAGGAGCTGGTCGCCCAGTGGGTGGACCAGGTCAGCCACACTTGACTTCCAGCAAAGGGAGGAGATGATGTTTCATTTGCTTGACTTAATTCCAACACATCCAATACCACCTTCAACTATGAATGAGATCAAGCAGCTTAAAGGCCTCCCCCAAAGAAAAGGGTGGAAACACTCGAGGCAAGGAGCACCAGGCTCTGGGGAAAAGCTTACCAGAGCCCTGAGCATTGTTATTTCACATTTTTTTGGAAGGTATTTTTGTTCAAAAAAAACTTCTCAAATTAAATCAGGTTACTTCAGAGTGTTTTACCATTTTTAATACTCTAAACCAGTCCCAAGAAACCTCTTTCTTATGCATAATCTTACTTGATTCTGGCAACCACCCTGCAGGGATTGTGAAACTTCTGTGTTAGAGAAGTTAAGGGATATGTTCCGGATCACACAGCTAAGTGTCACCTTGGCACCAGTGTTCCCTGCCCCCACTATGGAGCTACCTCCGTGTGACTCCTCAGCAACCTGTTCTTGGAACTGGCTGGTTTCTTTCTGCGTTAGCAAACGTGTAGCCACCATTGCAGCTGCGTTACAGATAACGGGCTCTGACTGCCACACGGAGAACAGAAATCAAGACTAAATCAAACGGTGGGTTTCCAGCTCCCAGATTCTTTAGGATTGCAAAGAGCAAAGGCAAGGATCATTTGCTCAGTGCAATCCTCCCTTCAAGGAGCCTCATTAGCATGCCGATGGCCTTCCCTTTACATTGAAGTGGATTTCTTGCTAATTAGTGAGTCTCCATGGCTCTGAGCTATAGTGATGGAGGGATGAGACCCACAGGATGCCCACCCCAAAGCCACCATTTCCCTGCAGCTGACTCGGCTCTGAGCTATCTCCTTATACAGATGGTCCCCAACTTGCCTTACAATTTTTTACCTTACAGTGACTTGCCTTACAATTTTTTTACCTTACAATGGCTTGCCTTACAATTTTTTACCTTTATGAGGGTGTGAAAGACAGATACATCCACTAGAAGGCAGTGTGGTAGGCTCCCACTGTGCAGGGCAGTGGCAGACACCCCCAGTAGCCATGCCATCTCTTCACCGAGCAGCCAATTCCCTACCCTGCACTGTTGTTGCTAGATGATTTTGCCCAACTGTAGGCTAATGTTCTGAGCACCTCTAGGGTAGGCTGGGCTGGGCTATGATGCTGAGTAGGTTAGATGTATTAAATGCCTTTTAACATATCTTTAACTCATGATAGGCTGATCAGGAAAAGGCACCTTGGACTCACATCAGCTAACTTGGAAAGGGGCTGGGCCAAATTTTACAAGGTCCCTTCTAAATTTAAGATCAAAGAAAAAGAACCAGAAGAAGTAACACCACTGAACTTTGGACAGGTGCATGTTCCAAACAAAATCTTTTCTCTCTTACTGCTCCTGTTAAGATATGAAAAGAGAAGGGACACTTTTCTCTCCCAGCAACAGAGAAGAAAGCGGGGACCCCAATGCTCCCAGAGCTGGGGGCTCATCTGCATGTTTGAAGGAGCCAGCAGGACAAGGTTCCTAACTCCAAGTTCTGGGGCACCAGTAGGGACTTAATACACATTTACACAGTCCAATCAGATTAAATTAGAAACGTAGAAACAAGAGGATGCCTGGAAGAAGACAGTAGCAAGTGAAGGTGAGAACAGAAGCCCCCCTCAGTGGGAGTGGGGGGTCTAAGCCAGTCCTCTGAAGGGCTGCAGGCCCAGAGCAGGGAAGACCTACAGGAGGAGTCCCTCAAAGGTACAGGGAAACCATGTGGAAACTTGTCCCTTCCTCCTGGTCTCCAGGAAGAGATAAAAAATTCTTCCCTGAGAATCTAAAACATGAGCCCGAGACTCATGTATTTCAGATTTCTAAAATCACATTATCCTCATGCTCCACAAACCACCAGTCTAAGAAATTAACATAAAAATTAAGTTACGGCCAGTAAAATCCCCGGGGCACCTGGCAAAGACAAAAACCAAATCTGGAGGGAAATGACCTCAACCTAGTCCATAAGAGATACTCAATGTTATAACTGCGGTAAAGATAAACTCCCAATGAAAAATCACAAAACGCACAATAAAATTCATCCACCACGAGAGAGTCAGCCAACAGCACGGCAGAAGCATTAACCCAGGAGGTATAGTCTACAGAATAATCCGAGAGTGATTATAATTCAAAACTCACCCCCCCAAAAAAAAACTATTTTTTTTAAAGAATGAATCAATTTGGAAAATATATGCAAATGAAATCTCTACAAATAAGAAGCAAAGGCATTGAAACTGAAAACTCAATGTACAGCTTAAACAATAGACTAAAATCAGATAAAGGGAGAATTTGTGGAGTTAGGGCTAAAGAAACTAAGGCAGAAGAAATGAAAAGAAATAAAGAGAAACTATGACAGAGATGGAATAAAAGTTAGAAGTCATGTGAACTGAATGAGAGAATTCAACAAACTATATGTAGGAACTCCAGAAATAGAAAATAAAGAATGGTGAAAAAGTAGTGTTTGAAGAAATAATAGCTAAGGATGTTCCAAAATTATATTAATATGCATTTTCATGAATCAGACTTCCAAGCAGAATGAACAAAAATAAACTCACTAGAGACACATCAAATAGTATTGTAGAACCAAAATACAAAGCAGCACTCTTAAAAGCAAACAGAGAGAAAAGACAGATTGCTTACAAAGAGACAAGAATTAGATGGACAGCAAACTATTCAATAGAGACCAGGAACAACTGAATAATGTTTTCAAAGTGTCGACAGAAAATATCCATCCCCTTATAGATGTGAGAGTTTCCCACTCAAAGACCCTCACCAGAGGACACTAAGAAAAGAGCTTTAAGAAGGAAACTGAACCCAGAAGGAGTTAATGGACACAAGAACCAAAGGGAGATAGAGAAATGAGTAAGGAGCCCAAAATCTATGCAAGTATTGACCCTATAAATAACTCATGATTGTGTAAATCAGTATAATAATCCAGATTTGGAGGTATACGAAAATTGGGGCTAAAATACTGGTTGTCAATAACGGGTAAGATGGGAGGAGGTGGTCATGGCTCTGTACTGCTCGGGAAGAATTTAAACACAAGTGGCTGCCCCCAGACCCTTTCCCAGCCACAGTGTGGGGTGTGCACTATCCTCACACGTTCCCTTCCTGCTATGAGTTCTAGTTTAAGTTTAAGGTACTAAAAGGCAATATGTCTTGCCTGGAAAAGGTTTGTGAACAGCTAGCTGCTCAGATCAATGAGCCAATACCAGTCTCTTCTGACTGCAGGCTATTCTGTCTCCTGGCATTAAAATGCGTTGCAAGAATCACCACCTAGGTCAGCCCTATCATACATGATCTCACTTAATTTCACACTAAGCCTGCAAGGTGGATGGTATGATGACTCAGGCAGGACAGATAACCCACCAGGGTCACACAGGCTGTAGTGATGGGGCACTTGCTTTTTCTAGGAGGCCACACTGCCTCCCTGAAAAACTGGCCTTGCACAAGGTCTGGCTTTGTCAAGAGGGACTCTTGAGTAAATTCTTTTGTCAATTGCCTATGAGGTGTGAGGTCCCCATGGGGCCTGTGTACCTTTCCAAGGTAAACTGTATTCAACACGTGTCAGGGAGCTCAAAGAGTGACATACAGGAAAGCTCAACACCTGGAGCTTCAAACCCAACGAGGAGTCTGGAGGGCTTCGAAGGGAGGGAGCCACCATGCTAAACTCCCCACTTGAGGAAAGATGAGTGAATGTCATACAACACCAGGCATAGAGGGAACCCATCAGGAATGTCACTAACTCCACAATCACCAGGAGTGACAGCCTTCCTGGAGGCCCCATCATTGGTGATTGAAATGCAGTTTTAAAGCTTGAGGCCTTTTAAGATAGCACATCTCCTTGGAAAGTAACTCCCTCATCAGTTCCTCGAGTCCACCAGTGCAGCTGACGCATCTCCTTGTATCCAGGGTCGTGGTGGATGAGGCCTGGACACAGACCCCTGGCTGAATGCATGAGTGACCATGGACAGGAAGCCTCCTGTCCTGCTGAGATGCAGCTTCAGCATTCACTCAACAAGTATCTATAAGAGCATTAGAGAAAGCTGAGGGCCCAGCCAAGGGCTCAGCCAGAACCCAGTAGACTTCAATTCAGGGTGGGCAGAACACCGTTGGGGGTCCTCAGCCACATAAAAAAAGGGCAAACCCCCACCATGTGATTTCCCCACATACCCTTCTTATTTTTATTTTAACTTCACAGTCCGGGAAAGAAAATACTGTGCATTCGTTTCATATTAATTTACATTCAAATCATTAGAAACATGTTTTGTGAGAATTTTTACACCCACAAAGCTCTTTTTTAACCTCGTATAAGTCATTTTAGTACTCTTTTCTCAAGAAAGAAGAAAATGTATTTTTGCCAAGAATAAACGCCTTGCTTTAATTTCACTTCGGCTTATAGTCCCAGGCTTATAAACTCCAGCCGGGCTTGGACCAACTGAGAAAGGAAATTCCCCCCCCCAGCCCCAAGTCTCCAAATAAAAGCCCAAGATTATAACCAGCATGATTTTCCCACACACTCAGAGCCAAGCAAAGCTGGGAAATGAAGACTGAATATGCTTTCCCCCAAGCCTGGGCTCGCCCACATCAAACAGGCCCCCAACAGAGCCACCCTGAGAGAGCCACAGGGTTCCTTGTGCATTAGACCGAAGGCTTTCAGCTGGGGACCTCAGCACCCTGGGCAACCTCGAGTCCTCCATGGGAGACTCCTGGACTCAAGCAATGCTGCGCAGCCACAGAGAATGAACAGTGAAGCTGTGTCAATCCCCAGGACCCCTGGGCTCACTGCATGCTGTGGATAAGAGGTGGCAGGCAGCACGGTGCCAAGCCAGAACTAAAGGAAGATGCGCACATCTGGAACACAAGAGAAGTCTGTTTGGTGCATATACAAGAGAGCACAGGCAGACGGGTAAAACAGTTCCCAGACGGGGCCAGCACCGAGGGGCAGCCAGAGCGACTGGAGAAGTGCAAGTGATTCTACAGGTGCAATTAGACCTCAAAATGCTGCCGTGATTACTGAGCTGAAGCCATCCCGGGTTTGTGCACGCTTAGTATCATGACTGAACATTTGTCCCTTGCCCCAAACAAACTCATATGTTGAAGCCCTAATTTTCAAGGATTTGGAAATAAGGCTTGGGTGGAAACTGTTAGATGCGGTCAGAAGGGTGTGGCCCTCATGAGGGGACGCCATGTGAGCAAGCCAGGAAGAAAGCCTTCACAGACCCCAACCCTGCCGGTAGCCTGATCTCTGACTCCCCAGTCCCTGGAAGTGAGAGAAAATAAATGTCTGTTGTTGAAGCCACACAGTCTATGGTATTTTGTTATGGCAGCCCAAGGTAAAATATTTACTCTGAGAGTTTTGATCCCTGTAAGGACACCTCAAAGTCAAGACCTGGGAGTAGGAGCTGCTGGCCAGGCTGGGCCAAACCCTGCAGTGTGGACGGTAGGAGTTGGCCTCTGTCCATAGCAAGTTTGCAGTCTGCTGGCCTTCCTGCCTTCATTCTGGTTCATTCCACTCCACACCCTCTCTTCCTCTCCCCCTTCTCAGTGTCCACCCCAGGATTCAAGGTGCCTGTCCTACATGAAACACTTCGCAGGAGCCTGAGTTGCCTGGGTCTCTTTGAATCATGGTGGATAGCTTCCCCGGACTACCCCTTTGAGCCTAACAGTGCAGAGGCCTGGACCCACACCTGAAGGCTGATCATCTGTAGCTCTCACTCAAAATACAGCTCTAGGAATCTGTATTTTGAGTGAGAGCTACAGATGTTTCTGGCAAGAAATTCCTGATGAATTGGAAACTCTAAAACCTTTAGAATCACAGAGACCTGACTCAGAGTCCCAGCCCTGCCACTTGTGAGCTGTGTGACCTTAGGCAGCTTACTGCTAAGGTCCGTTTCTTCACACCTACATTACATTGGAAAGAAAGGAATCCTGGATTCCTTTTTCTCATTGCTGGAGTTAATCCCCCATTCATTCTCTCAGAAGAGTTACTTGCATGATAAATGTCCTGAGTCTTTCTGCATCCAAAAGTGTTCTTATGGTGCTATTACATGAAATTGATGGACATGTGTATTTTGATTGAATGTAAAATCCAAAATTCAGAGTTATTGTAAACCTGCACTTTGAAAGCTTTGCTCCAT
Source organism: Loris lydekkerianus (assembly GCA_963574355.1). Classification (NCBI taxonomy): domain Eukaryota; kingdom Metazoa; phylum Chordata; class Mammalia; order Primates; family Lorisidae; genus Loris; species Loris lydekkerianus. The sequence continues at coordinate 13,060 of CAUYPK010003438.1, forward strand.
TTCTTCTATCAATTGTGCTAATGAGAAGACGGACATCATCTGATTTTCATCTTTTATAGACAGAAGTTTTTGTTTTCCTTTTTTGGTTTCAGTTTTGTTTTTTTGGTTTTATCACTCACAATCTGAAATTTCAACTTAGGTGACCAGACCTCACACTTTTTGCTTATTCATGTGCTTCTGCCTTGCCTGGCATTTGCTCCACTCTTTCAACTTGAGGGTCCAAGTCTTTGTTTTGTGGTCCTTGTTCTGTGGTGTTCTCATCCATTTTTATTTAAACGCCGCCTCCCCTCCTTTGCTTCTATTCTCTCCATCTGGCACATCTACGTAGAGGAATGCTTGCATTTCAGAATGCATCTCCAAGTCTTGACTTTTTCATCTTCCATCACATTCATTATCCTTTATGTTCTAGGCCAGTGTTTCTTAAACTGTACATGTGCACAAGTGGCAGGGCTGGGACTTTGAGTCAGGTCTCTGTGGTTCTAAAGGCTTTAGAGTTTCCAATTCATCAGGAATTTCTTGCCAGAAACATCTGTGGCCCTCACTCAAAATATAGATTGCTAGAGCTAGAATCAGCAATCAGGTGTAAGTCCAGGCCTCTGCACTGTTAGGCTCAAAGTCAACCCCCAGGGCCAGGTTGAATTTCTCATTGCCAAGATCTCTTAATTCATTCTTTTTCATGACCTCCTGTTCTTGTTTCACAGATAACATGTTCTCTTTATCTCTCGGGGAGTAATAATTATTCTTCCTTTTAAAGTTCTAATTTCTTCCTATCATCATTTCTCTCAGAGTGGGTTTTTCTATTCATATATCCATATTGGAAATTATTTCCACAGGGAATTAGCCCAAGAGCATTAAGTGAGCTAAGACATCAGCAAGCACTTTAGAAAATGAAAGGTATTAATCCTAGTTGATCCAAATTCTCTAGTATCTCAACCTATGAAATGCAAAGGGGGAGGAAATGAGTGTGAAATGGAAGATGGTATGTTTGGGGCTTACTCTGGGGTGGGAGTTGGAGGATTCTTAGTAACACAAATGAAATTTATTAGACACCCAGTCTGGACACATTTGAAAGCAAAACCTTGTCTCCTCTGCTCCCTGACATCCTGAAGCACTCTTCCCCAACACACTTATATATCATTACAAAAATTTTGAGATACCTAAAAACCACAAAACATAAAATCTGTGGGGCAGAGACAAACAAAACCCTCCCAGCAACACCAATAAGTCGAGCAAGGTAAAATTTTCACAGACAAATCAGAAAGGATGCTATTGACTGCATTTCTTGGAAGTGAAATAATAGACCATAACACAATCTGTCTCACAACTTTCATAGTGTTCCACATAAGCAAATGCATGTGAGTGCATGTAACTATTATCAACCCAGCCAGGGGCAATGGCTCACACCTATAATCCTAGCACTCTGGGAAGCCAAGGCAGGTGGATCACTTGAGGTCCCAGGTTTGAGACCAGCCTGAACAAGAGTGAGATCCCATCTCTACTAAAAATTAAAACTGATCCACAGAGGCTCCCATCCAGAAAGAGAGTTAAAGGACATAAATTTAGCAAGTAACCTGGCAGATTAGAGCTGCACCAAGAGAGAAGGTTGAAGAACGCACATCAACCCTGCTGAGGTGAGCCGCGACCCCATGGATAAAAACAAAAGGTACAAAATCCATCACCAAGCAGATGGGAGTCCTCTCCCCCATGAGAATGGCTCAGAGTACCCCATAAACAAAAGAGCAGAGTTCAAAAGTCCTCCCATTATACTCCACAGGAGAGACCCCCTAAAAACTGAACCTACTTCCCCTAGTAGGGTTCCATGGAGCTCTCCTGCCAGGCATAAAACTGTGTAAAACTGTATATATTCCCTACCTGCAATTCTGAGCTCCCAGAACTCCCCTACACTCTCACTCTGAGGACTGGAGGCCTGTCCCCCAGGAGTCCAGATTGTTGGGTGATTTCTTCAGGGGTGTGGACAGGGCCTGGACTGCAGCTGGTCAGTGCTGATACTGTGGCACAGGAGTGAGGAGAGGACGGTCGGCTAAGAGGGAACCATCCCAGAGTGGCAGTGCCCCGAGGCGTAGACCAGCAGCTGTTTTTGGCAAAAATAGGGCTCACCCCTGGATATTCTGGAGTCACACCCCCTGTCTCTCTGGGCTACCAAAGGAGGCCAGGCATCTTCTCAAGTGGCAACCACTGGTGGAACAGATCTGGGACAGAAACACAGGACCCATGAGTAAAGGGTTTGCCTGAGGCTGTACCAGCCTGGGTGGAGCGCAGGGACTAGAAAATGCATGTGCAGTGCTGGCTGACTCCCAGGGTGGAGCTGACCTGAAGGTCCACTTTACTGAGCCTAAGACACACCCGGCCCTCAGGGGATCATCAGCCTAGACAAAGGAGGTCAGGAGGCTAGAAGTGACAGCAAACCATGCTGTGAATACAAACTACCAGGCAGCGGCAAAGACAGGGCCTGAGGCACAGGTTCTATGAACTCAATACAGCTTCTCTTCTGTAGGGAAATTTAGCTGGGACAGAAATGTTCTAAAAGTTGTTCTGTTCTCTCAGTAACATCAATCAGGGGCGGAGCTGGAACTGAGTGAACACCGCCACACTCCATCAAGCACCCGAGGTTATCAAACCTCACCTCCCCCTGCCAGATAGAAGCACAGAGCAGCAGTGTGGCTGAGGAGACATAGATTTCCTTGTGATTCAGGCAGGTGCAAACCCCTGGAGTATCTGCTCATTGAAGGCAACTGGGTCACAGCCCTGTGGGATTATCAGTGACCAGGTGTGACAGAGGTACAAAGTGGGGAAGAAGCCATCAACCTTCCCAGACTAATCTATTTGCTGGGTGGGTTCTCCTGACCTCACAGAGCACTGGAGCAAGTCATATTTGAGTTGTCAGCTGACCCCTGCAATCTAGTTGCCAGAGACCTTTTAAACTCTTCCACCTGAGACAGATGCTGACTGAGATGATTGATTTGGGCCTTTAAAACTGAGCCAATCACCTGAGGACTATCCAAGTGGTGCCCTGGGTGTGTGGTTGTAGGAAGGTTTGATATTCCTTTTCCAATTGTTGCTTGTGGGGGGCGGGGTGACTTAATTGCTGGTATTTCTCCACAGCTGAGACTTCAACCCAGAGTAACTGTTTCACTAGGGTCAGACAGAGACCAGCTTAAAACAACACAGAGCCAATTATCCACACCACACCAAACAGGTCCCCAGTTTCTCAGGCCATAACACTATATGGGTCCTCGGCAAAGCTCCAGGGAAAAAGTCAAATGGCATACAATAATCATGGGGTGAAATCAGTGAAAAAACTTTGGTAACATGAATAACAAGAGTAGATCAACCCCCCCAAGGAAAGATATGGCAGATGTAAGTGAAGATCCCATTCATAAACAGATGACCGAGATGTCAGAAATCGAATTCAGAATTTGGATTGCAAACAAGATTAATAGAATGGAGGAAAAGTTGGAATTAGAAATTCAAGGAGCAATTCAAAAGTTGGAATTAGAAATTCTAGGAGAAATTCAAAAGTTTTGTCAAGCATTCAACAAATTTAAAGACAAGATCACCAAAGATTTTGACAATTTGAAGCAAGAATTTTCAGTCCTCAAAGATCTGAAAAATACAGTAGAATCCCTCAGTAACAGAGTGGAGCAAGCAGAAAAAAAGGATTTCTGACATTGAACACAAAGCTTTGGAATGCTCCCTAACTCTCAAAGAGGAAGAGAAATGGAGAGCAAAAACAGATTATTCTCTCAGAGAGCTCTGGGATAGTTCAAAGAAGGCTAATATCCACCTCATCTGAATCCCTGAAAGCAATGAAGTGGCCTCGCAAGGCACAGAAGCCCTTCTCCATGAAATTATGAAAGAGAATTTTCCAGACATGCCAAAAGATTCTGAAATTCAGATAGCAGACAGTTTCAGAACCCCAGCACAACTCAACCCGAATAAGACATCCATAAGGCACATCATAATTAACTTCACTAAAGTTACTATGAAGGAGAAAATTCTGAAAGCAGCCAGATGTAAGAAAAACATTACCTACAAAGGGAAGAATATTAGAATGACTGCAGATCTCTCTGCTGAAACTTTTCAAGCCAGAAGAGAGTGGTCGTTGACTTTTAATCTCCTAAAAAAAAAAAAACGACTTTCAACCCCAGATCCTGTATCCAGCTAAACTGAGTTTCATTTATGATGGAGAAATTAAATACTTTAATGACATTCACATGTTGAAGAAATTTGCCATAACCAAACCAGCTCTTCAGGATATTCTCAGACCTATCCTCCATAA
>CAUYPK010003441.1:0-21463 GCA_963574355.1 Loris lydekkerianus
ATTTTGGTTATTTCTTTTCTTCTGCTGGGTTTTGGGTTGGAATGTTCTTCCTTTTCCAGTTGCTTGAGATGTCCCATTAAGTTGTTAACTTTTTCTTTTTTCATTCTCTTGAGGAAGGTTTGCAGTGCTATAAATTTTCCTCTTAGGACTGCCTTTGTGGTATTCCAGAGGTTCTGATAATGTGTGCCTTCATTGTTGTTTTTTTCCAAAAATTTGGCAATTTCCTTCTTAATCTCATCTCTGACCCAGCTATCATTAAGCATAAGTTTATTTAACTTCCCTGTTTTTGTATGAGTATGCAGATTCCTGTTGTTTCTGAGTTCAACTTTTATTCCATGGTGGTCTGAGAAGATACAAGGAATAATTTCTATTCCTTTAAACTTACTGAGGCTAGACTTGCTACCTAAGATGTGATCGATTTTGGACTATGTTCCGTTGGCTGATGAGAAGTATGTGTATTCAGTTTTGTTGGGATGAAATGTCCTGTAGATGTCTGCAAATCCAAATGTTGAATGGTTAGGTTTAAATCTAAATTTTTTTTTGCTCAGCTTCTTATTGGAGGATCAATTCAACACAGCCAAAGGAGTATTGAAATCTCCAACTATTATGGAGCTGGAGGAAATCAAGTTGCTCATGTCTGTTAGAGTTTCTCTTATAAATTGAGGTGCATTCTGGTTGGATGCAGAGATATTAATAATTGAAATCTCATCACATTGAGTATTATCCTTAACAAATATAAAGTGACCATTCTTCCTTACTTTTGTTGGTTTAAAGCCTATTGTATCTGCAAATAAAATCACAACACCTGCTTTTTTCTCATTACCTTTTGCCTGAAATATGGATCACAATCCTTTCACTCTGAATCTATATTTATCTTTTAAGGTAAGATGTGACTCTTGTATGCAGCAAATATCTGGCCTGAGTTTTTGTATTCAGTCAGCTAACCTGTCCCTCTTTAGAGGTCAGTTTAAGCTGTTCACATTAACGAAGAATATTGATAAGTCTGTTAAAATTTTGGGTATCGAGTTTTTCAAAAGTCCAGTGGACATTTTTAATCCTTTCACCACTGTGGAAGTTGGAGTTTGATCAAAAGTTTCTGAGTGAGTATACTTTTGTGGTAGAGGATTGGGCTGGTCATTATGGAGGATAGGTCAGAGAATATACTGAAGAGCTGGTTTGGTTATGGCAAATTTCTTCAACATGTGAATGTCATTAAAGTATTTAATTTCTCCATTATAAATGAAACTCAGTTTAGCTGGATACAGGATCTGGGGTTGAAAGTTATTTTTCTTTAGGAGATTAAAAGTCGATGACCACCCTCTTCTGGCTTGAAAATTTTCAACAGAGAGATCTGCAGTCATTCTAATATTCTTCCCTTTATAGATAATGGATTTCTTACATCTGGCTGCTTTCAGAATATTAACTTTAGTGAAGTTAATTATGATATGCCTGGGGGATGTCTTAGTCATGTTGAGTCGTGCTGTGGTTCTGAAACTATCTGCTATCTGAATTTCAGAATCTCTTGGTATGTCTGGAAAATTCTCTTTCATAATTTCATGGAGAAGGGCCTCTGCCTTATGAAGCCACTTCATCGCTTTCAGGGATTCCCAATGGATATTAGCCTTCTTCCAATTATTCCAGATCTCTGTGAGAGAATGATCCATTTTTGCTCTCCATTTTTCTTCCTCTTTGAGAGTTTGGGAGTGTTCAAAAGCTTTGTCTTCAGTGTCAGAAATCCTTTCTTCTGCTTGGTCCACTCTGTTACTGAGGGATTCCACTGTAATTTTCAGATCTTTGAGGGATGCAAATTCTTGCTTCAGTGTGTCAAAATCTTTGGGATTTTGTCTTTAAATTTGTTGAATTCTTGAGACAACTTTTGAATTTCTACTCGAATTTCTAATTCCAACTTTTGAATTGCTCCTCGAATTTCTAATTCCAAATTTTCCTGCATTCTATTAATCTTGTTTGCAATCCAAATTCTGAATTCGATTTCTGACATCTTGGCCAGCTGTTTATGAATGGGATCTTCAGTTACATGTACCATATCTTTCCTGGGGGGGGGTGTTGATCTACTCTTATTCATGTTACCAGAGTTTTTCCACTGATTCTGCCCCATAATTATTTTACACCATTTGACTTTTCCCCTGGAACTTTGCCGAGGACCTGTACAGTGCTGTTGCCTGAGAAACTGGGGACCTGTTTGTTGTGGTGGGGCTAAGTGGCTCTGTCTTGTTTTCAGCTGGTCTCAGTTCGATCCTAGTGAAACAGTTACTCTTGGTTGGAGTCTCAGCTGTGGAGAAATACCAGCAATTAAGTCACCCCTCCCCCTCCACAGGTAATAATTGGAAAAGGAAAGTCAATCCTTCCTACCACCACACACCCAGGTCACCACTTGGAAGTCCTTGAGTGATTGACTCAGTTGAAATGTTCGAATCAATTGTCTCAGTCAGCACCTGTCTCAGGTGGGAGAGTTTAAAAGGTCTCTGGCAACTAGATTGCAGGGGTCTGCTGACAACTCAAATATGACTTGCTCCAGTGCTCCGTGAGGTCAGGAGGACACACCCAGCAAATAGATTAGTCTGGGAAGGTTGATGCCTCCTTCCCCACCTTGCACCTCTGTCACACCCAGTCACTGATAACCCTGCAGGGCTCTGACCCAGTTGCCTCCAATCAGCAGATACTGCAGGGTTTGTACCTGCCTGAATCACAAGGAGATCTGTGTCTGCTCAGCCAGGCCACTGCTCTATGCCACTATCCAGCAAGGAGAGGTGAGGCCTGACAACCTCGGGAGGCTGGGGCTGTTCACTCAGTTCCAGCCCCACCCCTGATTGATGTTACTGACTGAACAGAACCACTTTGCAGGAATTTGTTTCTGTCCCTGCTAAATTCCCCTGTAGAATAGAAGTAGTTTTGAGTTCCCATAACCTGTGCCTCAGGCCCTGTCTGTGCCGCTATATAGTCTCAACTGTAGTTTGTATTTCCAGCACAGTTACCTGTCAGTTCCAGCCTCTGCCTGCCCTCCTTTGTTTAGGCTGATGATCCCCTGGGACCTGGGTGAGTCTTAGGCTCAGCAAAGTGGTCCTCTGGGTCACCCCTGCCATGGGAATCTCCCAGCTCTGCATGTGTGTTTTCTAGTCCCCATGCTCCACCCAGGCCGGTACTGCCTCAGGCAAACCCTTTACTCACGGGGCCTGTGTTTCCGTCCCAGATTTGTTCTACTGGTGGTTTCCACCTGAGAAGATGCTCAGCCTCCTCTGTTTGCCCAGAGAGACAGGGGGTGTGACTACAGAATATCCAGAGGTGAGCCCTATTGTTGCCAAAAATGGCTGCTGCTCTGCGCCTCAGGGCATCACTGCTTGGGCATGGTTCCCCCTCAGCCAACAGTCCTCTCCTCACTCCTGTGCCATAGAATCAGGACTAACCAGCTGCATTCCAGGCCCTGTCCACACCCCTTGAGAAATCACTCAAGAATCTGGACTCCTGGGGGACTGGCATTCAGACCTCTGAGTGAGAGTGGCGGGGAGTTCTGGGAGCTCAGAATTGCAGGTAGAGAATACATACAGTTTTAGACAATTTTATGCCTGGCAGGAGAGCGCCGTGGCACCCTAGTAGGGGAAGTATGTCCAGTTTTTAGAGGGTCTCTCCCGTGGAGTATAATGGGAGGACTTTTGAACTCTGCTCGTTTGTTTGTGGGGTACTCTGAGCCATTCTCATGGGGAAGGGGCCTCCCTTCTGCTTGGTGATGGATTTTGTACCTTTTTTTTTGTATCCTTGGGGTTGCAGCTCACCTCAGCAGGGTTGATTTGCGTTCTTTAACCCTCTTGGTGCAGCTCTAATCTGCCATGTTACTTGCTAAATTTCTGTCCTTTAACTCTCTTTCTGGATGGGAGCCTCCCCAGGCATGCTGGATGTGTTTCTGATGTTTTATCTCTTTTGTAGAATCATACACCTTCTTGCAGAGGGAAGGCAGGACCTCAGGTGGAGGGCAAAAGTCATCACGTAATCCTTGAAGGGGCCCGAAAGCTAGTGCAGTGCTGGGCATGTAGTATGCACTTAGTAGCTAGTTGTTGAATAAACAAATACACAGGTTCCCCACTTAATAGACTTTTATCTAAAGAAGACATAGAAATGATCAAAAGGTATATGAAAAGGAACTTAATATTATTCATGATCAGAGAAATGCAAATTAATGTGATAATGAACTATTACCTTACACCTGCTAAGATGTCTATTATTGAAAATCTGAAAGGTGGCAGGGCACAGTGGATCAACCTTTAATCATAGTGCTTTGAAAGGCCGGGTCAGAGGGTCACCTGAGGTCATGAGTTCCAGACCAACTTGAAGATACTCAACCCCCATCACTACAAAAAAAATGGGGAAAATAATTATCTGGATATGGTGGGACCAAATTGTAGTCCCAGCTATTTGGGAGGTCAAAGCAGGAGAATCACTTGAGCCCTGGAGTTCAAGGCTGCAGGAAGCTATGATCATGGCACTCCACTCTAGCCTGGGTGACAGAAAAAGACCTTGTCCCAAAAGAAACATATGAAAGGTAACTTTTTTGGTGATAATGTGGAAGAGATGTTACCCCATACACTATAAATTAGCACAAACATGGAAACAGAGTCTTTGAGGGTACCTCAAAACCTAAAAACATGACTACCATATGATCAAGAAATCCTCTTTTGTATATATATCCAAAGAAATTGAAATCAATAACCTAAGGAGTAATCTGCATCCTCACCTTCATAGAAGAATTATTTTCAATAGCTAAGATATAGAAACAGCCTAAGCACCAGCATATGGATGAGTGGATAAAGAAAATGTGGATATATGTACACAGATCTATAATGAAATATTATGTCATGAAGAAAGGAATCCTGCCAGCTGCAGCAACATGGATAAAGGACATTGCTTTAATTGTAACAAGACAGTCATAGAAAGACAAATAATACAGTATGATCTCTATATGCAGACTCTAAAACAAAATCAAACTTCTACAAATCAAAAATAGAATGGTGGTTTGCCAGTGCTGATGATGGGGAAAATGAATAAATTTTGATCAAAGGGTATAAACTGTGAGCTATAAGATGAATTAGTCTGGAGATCTAACCTACAACAAGGCAAGTATAGTTGTGTACTTGAAAATTACTAAGAAAGTAGATAATTGTCCTCACTGCATACACAGACAATGGTCACTCTGTATGGTGATCAATATGTTATTAATAGTTAATTCGATCATAGTAATTATGTCACACAAATATATATATGTGTGTGTGTGTATCAAATCAGCATGCATACACCTTGAATATATACAACTTTCATTTGTCAATAAAGCTAGAAAAAAAGCAATAACTCAGTTAAAAATAGGAAAATAGATGATTCATCAAAGATAATATATGAATGCAAAATAAAGACATGAAAAAAATGTCTCATACCATTATTCTTTTAGGAAATGTAAATAATTAATAGCACACTGAGATGCCACTATACAACTAATAGAATGATTAGTAAAAAATAGAGATAAGTACTAGAAAGCATGAATATACCTATAACTTTCATACCTTGCTGGTGAGAATACAACTACTCAAGAAATTTTGGACATTTCTTTATAAAATTCATATTATGTACCCTGTAAATTGAAGAGTACAATTACCAGACATTTACTCAAATAATGGAATAGTCATGTTAAAAAAACCTATTCTGAATGTTTAGAGGATATTTTTATAACCACCAAAACTGGGGAAATAAAAACAAGTGACTCTAAAGTGAAAATGAAGAAAACAATCAGTTAGTTGTATATCCATACAGTGAAACACTACTCAGCAACTGAAAGAAACACATTATTTATGCATGCAAAAATATGAATGGATCTAAATGCAAGGTATTATGTTCAGTGAAAGAAGCAGACACAAACGTTACCTGCTGTATAATTCCATTTGTATCATGTCCCAAAGAAAATTTTATATTCATTATAAATATTTGCTACTATTTAAGGGTGGGTAGATGTTATAAATATTAATATAAATGAATAGCATGAAGAAATTTTGGTGAGAAATTGTACTTTTTTGTATTCTGCTTGTGGTAGTGGTTATATGAATCTTTGTATATATTTAAATTCATGACTATACATCCAAAATATCTATTTTATGTTAAATAAAAATATATGGACTTTTTTGTTTACTCAAGTTTTATAGTCTTTATAGCCACATTATTGTCAATGTCAGCAATTTTTCTGATCAATTTATATATTTTTATATTGCATAAGAACTTGTTTTCACAATAAAGTGTGTGTGTATATGTGTGATTATTAACAGGAAAGTTCACCTTAAATGTAAGTATATGTTTAGGAGAAATTCATAGACATTGCATTTTATAATAAATACAAAACGTGCAATCCTCCCATCATACATTCCTTAGATATCCATTCTAAAGACTTCAAATAGCTCTACAGCAAAACATTTCCACTAAATTTTATCAAAAAAACTTCTAAAATTTTTAATGTAGTTGTCAAATATTCAAATAATATAAAACAAAAAAGATGGACAGATACCAAACATGGACATAGTTTGCTATGGTGCCTCATTTATGATAAAAAGGAGTCATTTGAACATTGACAACTTAATTTTTCTGACAATGTAACATCATTTTCTTTTGTCATTTCTCTGGGCATTTTCAAATGACACACTGTATGGGTTGAAGATGCAAGTTGTACTATCAGTAGAAGAAACCTCAAATCACTGAACTGTAACCAACTCTGGAAACCACATGTACCTGAGCACTAGATAATGAGGGATTCTTCAAGTTCATGTCTTCATAAAGTATAATATTCATCAAATAGCAAACAATAAAATATGCATATATGTAACTCACTTATGTATTTAACTGTAGCAGTTTAGAGTATAAATATTTTTTATTTATTTTTGAGACAGAGTCTCACTTTTTTGCCTCCAGTAGAAGACTATGGCATCTTAGCTTACAGTAACCTCAAAATCTTGAGCTCAAGGATATCCTTGCCTTAGCCTTCCAAGTAGCCGAGACTACAGGTGCCTACCACAACACCTGGCTATTTTTTTTTTTTACAGATGGGGTCTCGCTCTTGCTCAGGCTGGTCTTGTACTCCTGAGCTCAAGGGGAACCACCCATCTCAGCCTCCCAGAGTACTAGGATTACAGGTGGGAGCCACTGCACCTGGCTAGAGCATAAATAAGCATATTATCACTGATATTTTAAGAATTGAGCATATATGTGATAATAAAAATTGGCCAAATTTCAGTTGGCATTGCTATTGTTTCTAATTGTCTATAAACAAAGGCATCACTTAATTATATGCACTTGACCCAGGCAAAACTCACTGCCCCATCTTTGATTCTCTAGTACCACTTGATGAAATGTTCTTGGCACCTGCTCACTTCTCCGTCTTTATCTAACTTCCACTGGTCTAAAAATTTTCTTTTTTTTTTTTTTTTTTCTCCAGGAGTCATGTCCTGATTCTCACCACCTTCATACCCTCTGCCTTTTCTCCATAGCATGATGCTTATATATTTATTTTAGTATTTTCAGGTTATGACAGCTTATGTATCTTCACTATTGAACATAGTTTGGATCCTATATGATCAACTCTCGAGACAAAAATCCTAGTGCCAATAATTTGTTAGGGAAGATCTCCAACAGCCCTGGTAGACGAGTGGAGAAGAATAAAAGATGCTGCCTATCTCCTACCCTGTGTCTCCAAATCCTGTCATTTGCTCGTGCTCATTCTGGTTTCCAGAGCCAACTTCCCCCAACTCCATGTGTTCAGGACTTACCTCAACGTATAGAGCACTACACCACTTGTGCAATTGGCAGGGCAGAAGTACCAGGGAACTAAATACATCTCAGAGATTGTGTATAATCTCAGTTATTCTTTCCCTTGGTTGCACAACTCTGAGGCATGTATTTTTCTTTTCTCCCAAGTGAAGCATCCCCTGTGGTTGCTGCTTTGTAATGCACACTTGCGTTGTTTGGTTTCTTCTCTGTTTCACTTGCCAATTTTCTCTTCCAAGGTTACTTGCATTTCCCAGATAAACAACTTGTGTTTAAGTTCTTGCCTGAGCTTCTCCTTCTGGAGGATCTTAAACTATGACAGGACAAGACAAGTGAAAAAAAAATAGTTAATTAAAGAGATGCTGTAAATTAAGTTACCATGATAAACAAAAAAGATCTTATTCACACTGAGGAATTATAGGAGACATGAGAAACAGGCGTTTTAGGATTGCCCCGCCCTAAAGAAAGAGGAGCCAACATGTGAATATGCTAATGTCCACCAGTAACTGGTTGAGTGGTATGTTTCTAGAGTGTTTGTATTCTCTGATATGCCCAGCCTGTCATAGGGAAGGCAGAGGATAAACCTGCTGGCAAAGTTCTGTAAGCCAGGTCAGTCTGGGAAAGGCAGCTGAGTTTCTCCACTGGGGTTCATGAAGAAAGTTACAATGTTTTACTTGCCTTTCCCCCAAAGGGATTATCACAATACCAGACACCAAGGTTATATTAAAGTGTTTCTTGATCAAAACATCGAGAGGATCCAATTAAGTATAAGGTTAAGAAATCAGGCTGATATTGAGCATATGTACTTTAGGTTGGTGGTATAGAAATGGAGATTACGACAAAAACTGAGCTAGGGAGTCATCTTTCCCACAACAGCATTTCCTGAAATCTTACTATCAAATCACATAAATAAGAGTGTGGCCAGTAAGAAGGATAGTTTAGAGCTCTGGAAATCAATTTCTCTTCTAATTGAAGAAGACCAATGAAATAAGGTGAAGAAGGATATGCTATAACTAGGAGAAATCTAATTTTCTGAAAATTATAAGAGGTGAAGGGTTTATTAAAAATATCAAATGGAAGATTCTTTGTAGAAAATAAAATGAGTTTCTAAAAGATACAGTAGAATGTATAACATAAATAAATCAGAATAATGAAGAGATCGTTTTACTTAAAGAAGAGTAATTATCCATAATGAACAGGTCCCAATATATTTCAGAAGAATATTCTGAAAATTAACTGGTGAATGAATATTCCACCCACTTAAACACTGGTGCAGTGAGGCTGTGACATTTTTCTATTTATTCTTCTGGTGAGAAATTCAGACTACTTCACTGATTAAATTTTCCTCAAGAAAAAAAAAAAAAATCTCTCCACTTTCTCAGTCAATAACTAGTCACTTTTCTAAGTCTGGAAAAAATATATGGGGCAGGCAAATCAACTTTGATGTGACGAAAAGCTTCCTTTGTCTTTGGAAAGGGAGAAATAGAGGTGATGGGATCAATGTCAAGCTTCCTACAGCTGCTAATGGTAAAGCTAGAATAATTTCTCAATATGAACAGCATGTTAAATCTCCAATATGCCATTGAGTGGGCTAGATGTAACGTATAAATTATCTTGCCAGCTTTATCATGTTTAGAGCTCTTTGACACCAAAGCTCAATGACAAAGTACATCTCACTGTGAACCAGACTGAAGTGATTTTGTTTACCCTTAATTTTTTGGTTCTACATCTTAGTGTTGTCAGGCTTGTTCTTGCCATCTGTCTGCTATTTGAAGACATTGGCAGCTATAAGGTCATCGTCTCCTCACAGATATGCCTGAGCTGACATGTACCACTCACCAGCTTCTTCAGGGATCCACGTGGAGTGGCAGATTTATTACCTGTTCTCTGGAGGAGTCTGCTTCAAAGTGGAAATGAACCTGGGGGCTCAACTTGTCCAACACACTAACCGTGCTCGCTTTACATTGATGACAGAAGTAAAGTTGTCTCTCTTTTCAACAAAAAAACATCAGCAAGATGTAGCATTTGCATTATAATAACATATTCCCTGTAATTATATCTCTTTATCAATATCAATATTTCTTTATCAGATGGACTTTTTTTCTCTGTCATTTGCCCATCTTTGTAATTGCTGTGTCTGGATTTTTTTTTTTTTCCTATGAACTTAGCAGATACATCAAATGAAAAAATAGTTAAGTTGACATTTACTCCCACAATGCTTTTCTCAGGGACTAATGACTAACAGCACAGAAATAATATGTACTTTGCTGTGACTATTTCAAGGATGAATTCCAATATAGTTTTCATTAGTGTTAGTAGTGCAATGATGATGATTACTGTTACAGCTCCAATCAAAGGTTGCTTCTGGTACTGTCTCTATTGACAGAAATTTCCTAAAGTATACTCCAGAGGTCTCAGTGTTTGTAGAAGAGGATGAAGCATGAATGGTGACCTTTCTCCTCTGTCAGACAGTGTCCTGGCTTGCACCAAGATTTTGTGCTTTTCAGCTTTGAGTTTTCAAACTAAAATATCACTGAGAGATTTTTTTTCCCCACAGAAGTACGCTAACCTTCAGAAGTATAAGTATTATAAAAGAAAAAAAAAAAAAACAACATATCTTACTTTACTAATCTGCATTACTGAGCCAGCAAAACTAAGAATTTTTTTTATTTGACTAGGAATTTTGTCTTTTCTTTTGAATGCAAATGAAGATAACTCACAATTTCCACAGATATAGATACAATAAAATGATTAACTAGGTGGTTGTCTTTGATTTGTGATGTTAAATGTATGTGTAGGTAAGTAAATGGCTAATCCTTTTATTAGAAAGGATTACATTGAAGGATTACAATTTACATTGAAGATGTAAGAATGTCTATATGCAGAGAAATCAGGAAAGTATTACCATACAATTGAACGAATACAGTGGCCCTCTAAATCAGGGGTCCTCAAACTTTTTAAACAGTGGCCCAGTTCACTGTCCCTCAGACCATTGGAGGGCTGGACTATAGTTTAAAAAAAAAAATCCCCAAAAACTATGAAAAAATTCCTATGCACACTGCACATATCTTATTTTGAAGTAAAAAAACAAAACAGGAACTAACAGTCACACCGCCTCATGTGGCCCACGGGCCGTAGTTTGAGGACCCCTGCCAGAATAGACAACATAAATGAAATGAATTTATCAGTCTCATCAGACTCCTGATGTCCTATAGCAAAACAAAAGTCAACCCTGATTCTTTAAATATGGATTCCCTTGACTGGGGAGATTATTTAACTTACTACTTAGCCATTTTCTTGGTAAAGCCTCTAAATGCGGGAAAGTTCTTAGCAATAGTGATTGAAAAAGAAGCACAAGCAACAATACAGATTATTTTGTTGTTGTTTCAAGGCACTGTTTTCTGTGATTTTCTATAAACACTTTCTAGATAAAAGACCAACATTTGAGAGCTCATTTACAAGGAGAACACTAGACTACACTTGGTTACCTCAGTTATTCTCAATTGCTT
The DNA here is from genome assembly GCA_963574355.1 of Loris lydekkerianus. Taxonomy (NCBI): domain Eukaryota; kingdom Metazoa; phylum Chordata; class Mammalia; order Primates; family Lorisidae; genus Loris; species Loris lydekkerianus. The sequence goes on from CAUYPK010003441.1 coordinate 11,316, forward strand.
TAATTACAACTACTAAGCCTTAGTTGACCATGAACAAACCCAGATGAAACTTCAGTATCTTTTGATTTAGACAGCATCACAGTAACAAAGAGCTCCTAAAACAGTGAAAAGTGGCATAGCTACACCCTATATACTTAAAAACCTGTAATTTAGAAATGATTTCCAGTCATATTGTGACTGTCAAGTATGAAGAGTTATTGCCCTGATTTCAGGGTGTACTGATTCCTCAGGACCTCTGAGCAAATTACCACAAAGCAGGTGGCTTAGAATAACACAAACTTATTTTCTCACAATTATCAGAGACTAGATGTCAACAGGGCCATACCCTTTTTAAAGGCTTTAGGGGAGAATCCTTCCTTGCTGCTTCTCATCATCTGGTACACATGAATTGCCCGTTATCTATGGAACTTCTTGGCTTGGAGATGTGTCACTCTAATCCCTGCCTCTGTCTTCATATAGTATTCTCTATATTTTTTTTACATAGTCTTCCTTGTGTGTACGTCTTTGTGTTAAAAATTTCCTTCATTGTGGGTGGCGCCTGTGGCTCAAAGGAGTAGGGCGCAGGCCCCATATACCAGAGGTGGTGGGTTCAAACCTGGCCCTGGCTAAAAACTGCAAAAATAAATAAATAAATAAATAAATAAATAAATAAATAAATAAAATATAAATAAATAAATAAAAATTTCCCTCATTGTAAAATATATGTGTTTTAATATTGTAATATGATAATGGTCCCAGTCATTAGATTAGGAACTACTCTCATCCAGGATGAGCTCATCTGGACTTGATTACATTATCAAATCCTCACTTCTAAGTAATGTCTCATTTTGAGGTTCAAATAGATGTGATAACAGTAAACCTACTTGGAATTTATTTTAGTTTGAATGACACATCTGGAATTTTGTTCTCTTTAAGGAATCAAGGGCATACAATGGTGCAATGAGGCAGCAGGAAGACAGGAGAGTTTTTCTTTTATGTTCTGCTATAAAAGGTTTGATTTTGTTGGAGGCAATGTAAAGCCATCAAATGGCCTCTAATCAGGAAAGACAGTGACTGATACATTTTTAGTAAATTTATTCTGTTCTAACACTAAGTAGAACATAAAGAGGTAGAGATAGAAATTTTTACTGGGGTATTCATGACGAAGGAAAATGGAGAGAGCAGCACCCAAGGGGGGGAAAAAAAAGAGATTCAAGGCCATAATTTTTAGTTAGTGAGAAAACTTAAACTTTTACCCTCTGAAGCATAATATCTACTGGAAAGGGGGGGGGATATTAAAAAAAAACTTACAAGAAAGTGAATAGGCAATTTTCATTTAGAAACATACCTGAACATGGATGCACATGTTTAGACTAAAAAGCCAACAGAAGAATCTGTTTCTTGAGAATGAAGAAAGTGACAGATGGTTATTGCACATGTGAATTTTTATAGGTAAAAGCTGGATAAATTGAGAGAATTATGTCTCTATGAAACAGGAAGCAAGACCATGTGTTTAGTAAGAGCCACGTTTGATGTGGTGCTAGTCAGACAAAAATGAACTAAGCAGATACAACTCTTGCCATTTAAGAGTTTACAACCTAGGAGAGATGCAATCATCACACAGGTAATAAAGAAAGTGGAGTATCCTGCAGAAGAATCTGGAAAGAAAGTCAAATACTTTCTTTGAGATAGTTGATGAAGTAAAATTTAAACTGAGATCTAAGAATCAATAAGAATAACTATCAAAGCCATGTAAGGAATGCTATTTTAAGCATCAGAAACAATATGCCCAAACCCAGGAGAACAAATTACATGACAGTTTCAGGAATTGAAAGAAACTGTGTGTGCATGAATTGCTAACTCTAAGAGCTATATTGAGAAATAATGCTAAACTGAAAACTAGGGGATCAGAATATCTCAGCAGCTATTTTCAGGTTAGCCTTTATTCTAAGCAGACACGATGAACTATTGAAATGTTTTAAGTGGGAGGATAACATAGCAAGCTTGTTACATTAAACAGTGGCTCTTGCTGCTGTGTAAAACATATTAAAAGGAATCAAAAATGATAAGAGATTAAAAAAAAGTTTGGGGTCCAGGGTAGTAATCCCTGTGCAAGATAATGGTAGACATTATGAGAATTATGCAAGTGAAGAGGAGAATTGATAAATTTTAGGTACATTAAGGAAGAGCAATGATTTTTCTACGAACTATTTAAGATTTATTTATGGATTATTTATAATATTTAGGGAGAACAATAGATGAATGAGAGAAACAAGAAGGGTGAATCAATATCAAACTCATATCCCGACTTGCATTGATGAATTGATACTGGAGCCATGCACTGATACGCAGAGTTGGACGGATCTTAAGGACCAACTAAAATCAGGCATTTGGGATATAGAGGAGTACCCAAGTGAGGTTACCCTAAACTCTATGGGAGCCATACAGCATGGAGTTAGTATTTTGGCATCCTCTATATAAAGATGTGTATTTATGTTATGGAAGGAGTTTGCAGAGTGATAAGAAAAAGGGACTAAAAATAAACCCTATAAAGTTAAATATTTAAAACAGAGTAGATGAAAAAGAGAAAGCAAATAGAGAGAGAAATATCGAAAAGAAAAATAAGAAGCAATCTTGGAAGGTGTGGTATAATAGCAATAAAAGAAAACTTCTTTAAAAATAAAAAAGGCTGGCCGGCAACTGCTTGCCCCATGTACAAGAGATGGTGGGTTCAAACCTGGCCACGGCCAAAAAAAAAAAAAAAAACTGGAAAAAAAAAAAAAAAGGCTATGTTAGCTGAAAGGTTAAGTAAAATAATCTATGAGACATGTACTTTGGATTTTGAAACCAAACAGGAATTAGATATCAATCAGTGATACAGTAAAAGGATATAAAAATTGAGAAAGTGCATATAGGAAATTATTTTAAAAGTTTGGCATTCTGTTCATACACGTTTGTTTCTGATGCTGTCTTTTTCTACATTATGCATATTAGCTCAATGCAGTTGAAATGACTGAATACTCTGGAGTTGTATACAGTTTTTGCACTGGTTTTGAATACTTTATTAAACCAGTTTATTAATTCTAATTCTTTTCATTTTCTAGGTATATAACATGCCATCTGAAAATAATGGTTGTGTGGTCATTTTATTTTTTGAATATTTGCTCTTCTTAGTTTTATTTGATGAAGTATTGCATTGATTGTTACTTCAAAAATAATAGGAAATGACAGTAAGAGATGGTTTCTCTAAGACGGCTATCTCACTGGCTCATTAAGTGTCTGCTCTTTGAGGAAAAGAAATTATTAAACTTCCTCATTACAGTCACAAGTCTTTAAGACTTTAACATATATTGTCTTCCTATTTTGGGCACTGTCTGGTTACCTGCCCGCTTATGTTGAGGAGTCACTCCCAGGATTCTTAAATTATAACCTGGACCCTTAAGAATGTCTTAATATAACATACTTGTTTATTGAAAAAAAAAAAAAAGATTATTTTTCTCTTTTATTTATTTCCTAAATCATTTATATTTTGTAAAAAATTCAATGGTACAAAGGAATTGATGATAAATCAATTCTTCCTTCCCCCATACATCTCCAGCTCTAGGCTTTCCATTTTAGAAGCAATTACTACTAAGAATTTTTGCTTTTGTTTAATTTTAAATTTAGCTTATATTAGATTTATAGTCCTAAATAATATACTTTCACCATTTTTTTATTTTCTTCACCATTATTTTTGATTTTAGAATTTAAACTTTAATTTGTTGCTATAAAAACAGAACTATAATCTTACATAGACATTATCACCCAAATGCTTTCCTTCAAGCCTCTTGATTTGTATATATATTTATATATATTATATATTCATGCTTATGTCCCCCTGAAACTCATATGTTGAAATCCTAGCAACAAAGATAATGATATTGGGGGGTGTGGTCTTTGCCCACTGATTAAGTTTTAGAAATGGAGCCCTTCTGAATAAATTAATTCCCTTATAAAGGAGGTCCAAGAGTGATTCTTCACCTTTTTTACCATAGGAGGACATAGCAAGAAGGTCATCCTCTGTAAATCAGAAAGGGCACCATTACCAGGCAATAGATCTGCTAGCCCCTCGGTTTTGGACTTCCCAGCCTGCATCAGTTTCTGTTGTCTATAAACCACTCCATTTATGATGGTTTTTTTAATAGGAGACTGAATGGACTGAGATAACATTAACATGCTCAATTTGTTTTTCCTTCAAGTACACACATTTTTCTTGTGTATCTCTGCTATAATACAAGAATGTCTGTGTGTCCACTCTTCTCTAACATCTCCCTCCCCAATTCTGTGCCTATTTCTAAGCATGAACTTTTATATTGTTAAGACAGTGTTTCATTTATGTTTCTCTTTATAGCTCGTTTTAAGCAATATTTGTCTCTTATCTTCTCTCTATGGGTTTATTTCAACATCTGAAAATCAATTAACATTTATAAGCATTGTTTACCACAGAGCCAATTAGTTTTTAACAATTATGTTTCCTTCTTCATAATATTTATGTTTCCTTCTTCATAATACCTGTTCCACATGAGTGAAATAATGCAGGATAAGTGATTATCTTCCATTGAGCCTCATAATTACCTCAGAAATTATGCCACTGGTTTGTTTCAAATAACAACCTCAACATTTTTCTCCTGGAGTTAATAATTACCTTTATGTTTTTGATGTTGATAGAATTTAATGTCTATTTTTCTCGTCTCTGTTTGATTTATCTTCATTATAATCTTTATTAACACCTTCCTTCTGTTAGGGGGTTAGCTTGCTCACCTTTTGCTAATACCTTAAGGTGAAGGAGTATATTGGATTGAGATTTTTTTTTTTTATGTCAGAATATACAGCTATAAATTTCCTTTTGAGCACTTTCTTCACTGCCTCATATGAATCTCGATATGTTTCATTTTCATTCATCTCAAGGTATTTTTAAAATTTACCTGGTGAGTTCTTCTTTGACTCTGTGGTTGTGTTAGACTATGTTATTTATTTTTTACGTATTTGTGAGTTTTCTAGTTTTCCTTCTATCACTTATTTCTAAATTCATTCTATTGTTGCCAGTAAACTGTTTTTGTATAACTTAAATCTTTTAAAATTTATTAAGACTTATTTTGGGCCTAACATATGATCTGTTCTATCTGTGCTCTTGAGAAGAATGCATAATATTCTGTTGCTATTGTGTGAAATAATATGTGTATATCTGTTAGGTTCAATTGGCTGATGGTGTTGTTCAGGTCCTTTATTTTCTCATTGATCTTTTGTAGGATTCTTTTTATTTGTTATTAAAAGTGCAATGTTGATGTCTCCAACTATTATTGTAAAAATGTTTATTTAATCCTCCATATATTTGGGGGAACTATTATTAGGTCTCTACTGATAAATTTATTCAAATGTAATCCATAAGAAAGTCCTTTCCTAAGAAAACAATTCTATTCTCCTCTTTTTTTGCTTCTTGAAGTTTGATTACCAGTTCAACATTGGCATCCCATGGAAAGCTGTAGAAATATGAATTTCAACCTTCCCTCCACAACTGCTGAATCAGAATACACATTTTATCAAGATCCCTAGATAATTTTTATTTTTTTTAAAATTACAGAATATTATGGGGGTACACGTAGTTTGATTATAAAAATTGTTTTTGTACAACTTGTAGTGTAACTTCAAGTCTGGTAATTTAATGCCTCCTGATTTGTTCCTTTTGTTTAAAGTCCCCACCCCACCCCTTTGGCTATATAGGATCTTTTCCTATTCCAGACAATGTGTAGAATTATTTTTTTAGATCTGTGAAAAATCACATTGGTATTTTAATGGGGATTGCATTGAATCTGTAGGTCACTTTGGGTAGTATAGACATTTTAATAATGCTAATTCTGCCCTTCTATGAGCATGATATGTTTTTCCATCTGTTTATATCCTCTGTGAGTTCCTTCTTCAGTGTTTCCTTGTTCTCTCTGTAGAGGACATCCCACTATTTAGTTAAATATATTCTTGAGTATATTATATTGTTATTTTGAGGGTAGTAAGTCTTTGATTTGGTTCTCAGCTTCACTATTGTTGGCATATATGAAAGCTACCAATTTGTGTACTTTGATTTTGTACTTGAGACTTTGCTGAATTTATTTATCAACTCCAAAAGTCTTTTGGCAGACCCTTTGGTATTTTCTGGATATAAGATCATACTGCCAGCAATGAGCCATAGTCTGATTTCATCTTTCCCCATTTGGATATCCTTGATTTCCTTCTCTTGTCTGATTTCTCTGGCTAGGACTTCCAGCACTATGTTCAAAAGAAGTGGTGAAAGTGGGCAACTTTGTCTGGGTCCAGTTCTAAGTGTTTTCTCTTCTGGTCCATTGGTCTATTTTTCTGTCCATCTGTCAGTGCCATACAGTTTTGGTTACGATTGCCTCATAATATAGCTTGAAGTCCAGTAAAGTGATGCCTCTCCATTTGTCCTTTTTGCTTAATGTGCTTTGGCTATTTGAACTCTTTTCTGTTTCCAAATGCAGTGTATAATTATTTTTCCTAGATTTGCAAAAAATGATGTTAGTATTTTAACAAGGATTGCATTGAATTTGTAGATCACCTTGGGTAGCATAGACAAATAGTCAAATTTGAGTAGTTTTATTCTATCTCTTAACTTTTAGATTATTTTTAATAGTACATATTGTGTATATTGACATATGATTTTATTTGTAGATTATATTCCTCTATGAGAACATAACCTCATTGTGAACAGAGTTTCTTTGTGTTTTCTGTCATATCCAAATGTGTAGAAAAGACTGTTGTATCCTAGGCACTTAATAATAATTGATTAATAATTGGAAAAAAAAAGAATGTGTTATATGACATTTCCTGACTAAAAATATCAAATGAACTTACATTGTCTTTAGCGTATTGGTCTTTAGTCGTCTGGCAACTTCTCCTGTCACATGATTTTTCCTCTTTATTTTACAAACACATTAGATTTTCTAAGGCCTTGAATATAAAATACTCTTGGCTTAGAATACTAAACTCTCTTATCTCCACACAGCTTATTCTTGTCCATTATAAAGTTTTAAGTAACATGCTTAATTAGGTCAGATAAAATTATGCTAGTCATGCATGTTTCCCTGAATTTCCTCACCATAGATTTTTAATTTAATTAAATTTGCTTTAATGTCCATATATCCAACTCCAAAAGGGAAGGGGAATATTTGTGTAATACACTACAGTAATGATCATTCCTAGGTTAAGGATGTATTTTTATTACACTTTCAATATTATAGCTAAAAGTGATTTATATTTAATCACGTATTTCTGTAACTATTAAGGATATTATTTAAATGGATGTGATGTTCAAATATAATATTTGTAAATTATTTCCTATATTTTTAACTCTCCTGAATTGCTTAATGAGAGGAATATGCTCAAAGAAATGTGCCATTAGGAAATTCCACCATTGTGTGAATATCTTACTGTGTATTTACAGGAACCTTAATGGGATAGACCATTGCACAACTAGGCTACATTGTATAGACTATTGCTCCTGGGCTGCAAATCTATTCAGTATGCTACCAGACTGTTCATTATAAGTAATTGTAACACAGTGGAAAGTATTTGTGTATCTGAGAATATCTAAAGATACAACTATTATAGTAAAAATAAAATATTATAATGTCATGGGAGTGTCATATTTGCAGCCTGCTGCTACTGAAACATTGTTGTACAGCACATGACATGTTATAATCTATTGGATTTGCTATGTGCTTTTTATTATAAATAACTCTAAATTATATCAACATGTGCTTGTTATTTTCCTTTTTCCTTTTTATAAATACGTATATTCTTTTTTCCAATGTTTATACATTATACATCTACATGTTCTTCTATATGCATGTTCATCTTCAAATGAATTGCAAACATAAAAAATTGTATTTTTTCCAGTGCCTACAACAGAAAATTTATCTAAATAGATGTCTAAATTTATTTTCATTAACACTGGGTATAGGTAGCTAATTGATTATTATCACATAAGTTTGAGTTCAAGAGAACTCAGTTTAAATCCCAGCTCCAACACTAATAAACTGTGACCATTGGTGATTATTTAAATGCTCTAAAACTCCATTTCTGTACCTGTAAATATCTATAGTATGATGTTGTTTTGTAAAAGTTTCATGGAATAATACATGTATACTGGTTAGCATTTCTTAGCACAGACTGAGCAGCCAACAAACAGAGGAATTGTTATTTGTGATGTTTCTAAATTATAAATACTTATAAATTTTTTGAGGGTGCTAGCTTGCAGTACCAAATCAAACAAAAAAAACTTAGGCTTTTTTCTTTCAAATACACCATGACAAGTTATGGCTGTCAGACAAACTACAAATACTTAATGACTGTTTTTCTGTGCTTCTTAATAACTTAAGCCTCAAATATGAGTAAATCTTAGCATGACCCTTGATTTTTAAAATGACAGAAAAATGATAAACATATGCACTGTAAAACCATACCTATTTTTGATTACTTAGGAGATTGGCAATGTGGAGAAATGTCCTAGTGATGGGATATGGAAGATGTGGTTTATCTGGTAGTCAGTTCCTGTACCTTCCTCAATTTCACTCAACTTTAAAGGATAATTATATTTGACTATGATATCAACTTTTGATTAAAAAATGTCATCTTATAGTTTTCATTGAGTCTAATGACTTTCAATAAGTCTAAGTTATTTCAAATAATTTATAATAGTGCTTCTACTGCTTCTAGATAATGCACTAATGTGTATTATATAGTTTAGTGATGTTACCTTTGTCCTTGCTTCCTTTCCTAATTGAATTAGTATAGATACTGTAAGGAACTCATGAGTAAAGGGGATCATTGGTTGCATTTCCAGATTTTCTGATCAATTGGTCAAATTATCTTATAATGTTGGAAGTTATTTAGATTCTGTGCTATTCTTCTAAGAGGCTCTCTTCTTCATCTTCCTACTAATGTTGGAGATTTTATGCTTTCTCTTTTTTTGTTATATTCTGCTGACAGGTTGAGCAACCAAGATATAGTGATAAAAGGCAAATCAGAGATGAGCCGAACAGGTGCTATGACCTACAATATTTTATAGATTGTAAGTTTCCTTTTGGCAAAGGAAATAATGATCAGAGTGAAGAGACAACCTATTGAATGGGAGAAAGTATTTACAAACTATTCATTCAACAAGGGTCTGATGTACAGAATATATATTAGAACCTCTGTAAACTGGGAACCCAAGGGATTTTAACAAACTGGTCAACATATGGATGTTGTCAACATAAGGAACTATATAGACCTACTATATTGGTATGTACATGGCATGTTCAGTCTATAAAAATTAGGTCAACTTAAGGAGTGGTCAGAAATGGAAGTTCTACTGTATAGAAACCTCACAACTCAACCTGAAAAATAAAAAATCCCATTAGAAAGTAAGCAAAGAATATAAATAGACATTTCTCAAAAGAAAACAAAGGGTAAATAGATCTATAAAATCAATTTCTCACCAATAATAAACAAATAAATGCAAATTAAAACAATAGTAATATTTCAGATTACCCCAGTCAGAAGATGTTGGTGATGAGGTAGAGAAAGGGAACTTTAAAACATTGTTGGTAAGAATGTAAATTAGTACAACCACTATGAAGAACAGTATAAATATTCTATTTTTTTTTTACAGTTTTTTTTTTTTTCTTAATTATAGATAAAAATATGCACCATAGATGTGGCCCAACCCATAGCCCTCCCTCCACCCAAACCTCCCCCCTCCCTTCCCCTTCCTTGGTCCTTTCCTCATAGTCTTGAGGCATAGTTGGGTTATAGCCTTCATGTGAAAGCTATAGTTTAGCTTCATAGTAGGGCTGAGTACATTGGATACTATTTCTTCCATTCCTGGGATACTTGGCTAAGGAGAATATGTTCCAGCTCCATCCATGTAAACATGAAAGAGGTAAAGTCTCCATCTTTCTTTAAGGCTGCATAGTATTCCATGGTATACATGTACCAAAGTTTGCTAGTCCATTCATGGGTCGATGGGCACTTGGGTGTCTTCCATGACTTAGCAATTATGAATTGGGCTGCAATAAACATTCTGGTACAGATGTCTTTGTTATATTGTGACTTTTGGTCTTCTGGGTATAAACCTA
>CAUYPK010003444.1:0-10673 GCA_963574355.1 Loris lydekkerianus
TGCAAATTCACGAGAAGAGCATTCTTTTCTTTTCCTCTTCAGAAAGTTGCCTTGCTCTTTTTTTTTCTAAAACTATTTATTATTTTTTTAATTAAATCATAGCTGTGTATATTAATGCGATCATGGGGCACCATACACTGGCTTTATAGACCTTTGACACATTTTCGTCACACTGGTTAACATAGCCTTCCTGGCATTTTCTTAGTTATTGTGTTAAGACATTTACATTCTACATTTACTAAGTTTCACATGTACCCTTGTAAGATGCACCGCAGGTATAATCCCACCAATAGCCCTCCCTCCACCCCACTACCCCCTCCCTTCCCTCCCTTTTCCCCTTTCCCCTATTCTTAGATTATAACTGGGTTATAGCTTTCACATGAAAGCTCATGTTTATCTTGAAGGGAGATAATATCTCCTCATCTCCACAGGAGGAAAAAGAACAGACACACTCTTTACAAGTGTTCTCTACTTTTCTCTGTTCTTCAGAGTAGTCTCTTGTTCTTTTGGACTTGAGTCATGCTACATTCACTCTTGTCTGGTCATACAGAAGGTAAGCTTTTCTATTTAGTTGTCTAGCAGTATTTGTTCCAAAAGGGCAAAGCCAATGTCCCATAATTAACCTCAATTTTTGATCTCTTATTATTGTTTAAACTGTTTGATGTCTCCCTCTCTCTCTCTTTCTCTCTCTCTTCACACACACATACACACACATATATATATATATTTATACATATATGTATATACATGCTCTCTTCATATATACACCCACCCACACACACACATGTATGTTCCCCCCTAATACAAAAGAATAGGAAAGGTGTTATTTTTGTCTTCTATAAATTTCATAAAAATATGTAGACCAGGAAAATGCTAATCATTAGACGTGAAGAAATATGTAGCTATATTGATCAAATTAGATGTCAGAAGGATAAATATTGCAAGCAAAATGTATTTCGCAAGTATAAAAGCATCAATTTCCTTGATAATTTTTGGGAAAAAAAGATTATATCATTATCAAAAATATTTCAATCACAGAGATATGTACACAATGTATGTCATTCTTATAATCACCTCAAAATTATTATGAAGAAGTAAGAGATTTGCAAAGTAACTGTGTGACAGTTTTAATCCCTATCAAAATTTTACCTCAATGTAAACATCAGTTAATGAAAGCCAGAAAGCAACAAATAGAGAAGGGATTTTAAGGGACTCTGGGTCCATGTCTCCTAGTAATGCAGTTCAATTCTCTAGAGGAGAACCACCAATCTGGTGTTTAGGGTTGCATAGTAAGGGTCGTCTACAGTTTTTGAGTGGGCCAAGGCTAATATGCATGGATTGAATAAATTTTGACAGGAAAAATGAATCCCTAATAGGTATAATACACATCACACAGAAATATAGTGGATTTGGGATCTAGTTAATATAGGCCAATTGATAAAAACCAAGTATGATTGCTCTCTGAGAGTTCTGTGCAGAATTTAGGATAGCATAACTTCTGAATACATTTCTTATTTTAATATTCAGAAGGCAATCATTTAACAGAAACTTGAAACATCTCCAGTACATGTTCAAGTAATGGATTATCTAAAGAAAATTAAAAGAAAGTGACCATATCTTCTGTGGTCTAATGTAAGAAATAGATATTTTCATATTCTAAATACTGCTAAATTGGCTTTCGCACTGAGTGTCTCAATTTACATTGTCCCCATTAATGTATGAATATTAATTTGTGTTCTATACTATTAAGAATTTGAAGATTTTGTCTGAAAATGGTGCATTGTTTTCACTGACTTTAAGTAGATTTCATATGCTTAAATCTCTATTTTAATTCTTTTCTTTTGCAATGGCCAGCTTACATTTATTAGATTTTGTGGTTGTCATTGTTTTTTGATTTGTATTTACTATTGCTTTGCATATAAATGTCTGGGTCACTATTGTCTAATGCATACATTACAGCTATCTTTCATTTTGCATCATTGCAGTCTTTCATTTTTTCTAAATTTTAATATATTTTCTGTCAAAATGTGTCTCTTTTAACTGGGGTTTCATTGAATGACTAGATTTGATTTTACATGCACAGTTTTATAAATTTATTTATAAATCATAATTTTTAAATGTTTTCTTTTAGGTAACTTATTTTTCTTTCTAATATAAGTAAAATACTTTTCACATTATTTGATGTACTTTTCTAAACTATTACTGTTGCCTCATGAATACTTATGATTTGTATACATACTCAGAAACAATGTATAATGCCCTTTTACTTTAATTCATTCATTCCTTTTTGTTTTCTACATTCTCTGCATAGAAAAGTGTTTTTAGTAAATGTTATTAGATTTCTTAGGTTAAGATATGATTTATAGGTTTTCAACTTTGTCACACTGATATATAATATATATAACAATATAATGTATAATTTAATTACTATGCTTACTATAATTTAAGTTACTTGCTAGTATGATTTTGATAAACTATAAAATACTGTAAGACCTCATTCCTTTATTCTTGTCACAAAATCAATTTGTATAAGCTATCATCATTTCAGTAAAATTTCCTATTATTTTTATCTATGTGTGTGCATATACGCCTGCCTTTAAAGATACTGGTTTCAGGAAAGTACAGAAAGAAGTTTAATTTGAGTTGTTTAAAAATTGTTCAACACTTTCATTTTATTATAAGCTTTCAAAATCATTTGTATAAAGATGTAACTGCATCAGAAATATTGACCACATCTGTTATTTATCTTACATTTTCATTTGTAATGCCCTAAGTTTTTCTTTTCTTCCTTTCCCTTTTCCTTCTTTTCTTTATTTTCTTCTTGCTTATTGTGCTAGAGAAGCATCTAAAAGTAAAAATCACAAGTTTGTGCTCTCAATTTCTGGAAACTACCAGTGCAGAGAATGAGATCAGTGACTAGGTCAGAGGGATTCTATAATTGACCACTGTTAAGGAAACTAGCTGAAAATTACATCTTTGCAGTTCTGGACAGATCAGGAAGAGTGCAGGAGAGTAGGTATTGAACCAGAGAAATACGTGTTGCTGACTTTTCCATAAGTTAGTTTTCAGCTCATACACTCGGCTCTTGCCAACTGCCAATCCATCCAAAAATAACCCACTGGCCCGACCCTGTCACTCACCTCTTCCCCCGCCTTCTTTCCCTGCCCCTTCTCCACAATAAAAAAATAAATAAAAAATAAAAAAGAAAAAAGAAAAAAAAAGAAATAATCATAAAAAAAAAAAATATATCTAAATAAATTTTTAAACATACCATGAATGATATAGATCTATCACTATGGGCAGACCTATTTTAACAGAAGGATTGGCATCACTCTAAAATGACTTTGTTGAAAGAAAAAAATTATCGAAAAAGAGGATCTTAAAAACTTTAGAAAGCCCACTGATGGTAATCTTCTCCAACTTTGTTCTCCTTTTATTAGTAAAAGCATTTTTCACCAGCATACAAGTCAAAATCGGTGCCTGATACCAAGTATATTGCTCAGTGCTACTTTGTCATTGGATGAGCATCAACACGTGTTAGGGATTGCAAGTATGTTATTGGAGGAAAGGTGTAACTTAGTGCTGTGGCTGTACTAGAGCTACAACTTAAATAGCTAATACTTCTCATGTGCTTTTTAGTGCTCTGAATGCAGGAAAACAGAAATTCCTTATATACAAGGTGAAAGCTTTTAATAGATCTGAAATACGGTCATCACAAACAAGCAAATTGACAATTTAATCTTTGGATCCCATTTGAAGAATTTTTCACTGCAGATTCTCTAATACTTTGATTTCCCTCTCTTGCCTTATAAATTATTTTCCCAGGACTTTTTGTTTCTGTGTGCTATAACCGGGAAATATCTATAAGGAAAGCACACGATTGATGCTCATGCCTTTAAAAACTGCAATGTTTGGAAATGGAGCAGAAATATGTCTTGCAACAGAAAGAATATGAACTTTTGACAAGATTTGGGGACAGGATAAGTCTTTATTAAAAACATCATATTGAGGGGGTAAAGAAGAAAACGAAATTCTTTGGGGCATATCTGTGTGTAGAAGGTACGTGATACCAAACATAGAAACATGTAAGTATCCAGGAGATGATTACAGCTTCCAGTTCCTGAGGGGTTGGGGTGTGATCACACGTGTGCAGATTTTCACTGGAGACTATGATATTATCCTGAAGGGCTGACATGGTATAAAAAACATAGAATATAACATAATATTGTGACCCAATGTAATGCTGAACATTGTGTCATTCCCTCTCTTGAATCTCAGGCAGTAGAATTCCCAAGAAGCAGCTGGTAGTTTCTAGCTGAGTAATGGTGTGTGCCTCAGACATTACTCTTCCAATTTATATCTTTAAAATGAAGTGGCTTAAAGAAAATACTGCTTTATATTTTAGAGTTGGTCCCAATAGTCACTTTAAACCTCTCCTTTTGAAAAGTAGTATTGAAATTAATATTTTAAAATAAATGTTGCAGTACCAAAGTATCATGCTATCTGAAATCCAGTCTGTTTTACCTCAAAATGTCATAACTTTCTTTCAGTTTTTGCCAGTTCCAATTCTCTACAGTCAATTTCATATGGCACATTCAAAAAGTAAATAAATAAGTCTCATTTATTTCTGCAAATTGAACTCTTGAGATTGTCACATAGTCCTTGTTCTGCCTTAAAATGTTTTTTAAAATAAACAATTCCAGGTGTAAATTTTCTGAAATGTTCTACTCCGTTTGTTCAAAAGTCATATTGGGAAAACTGCACTTCAGGAAAAAGGCTGCAAATTTTCTTCAAAGGTTTCCAAGCCTATCTTTATTGTTCTTGGGTTTCTTTGTTAGTGGTGACGCTATGAGTGGAACAGGGATTTTTTTGTTCATTTGTTTGTTTGTTAGTAGTGGATGGGTGGGAATGGAAGTTATCAAAACAAAATCAGTGATTCCAGAAGCAAACTATCAACAGGATGCGATAGCTTTAACTGAATGCTAGGGAAAAAGATTGAGTGAGTGTTGGTCTGTCACTAACTTTTGTAAAGAGAAAATAAAAGAGAGAGGTTTGTAGTCTGGGCTCTTTTTTTGGTGAAATTACAAGTAAAAGAAAAAAACAAACAAACAAAAAAAAAAACCATAGTACCTGTATTATGACATCCAACATTCATAATTAATAGTCTCATTGAAGGAGGAATTAAGCCTGTAATCAAGATTTCTGCATGCAATATGTGTGTATTTTTAGTGAATATATACATAAGATGGCTATAAACTGCTCCTATTACCCCGAGTTAAACAAAGAAGGCTATAAAGATGAATTCTTTAGAATTTACGTTAAGTTAATTGGTGAATTATAAAAGTAAAGATCTTTGAGGATATCTTAGGCTTAGTGCCGCTAATGAAAAATATTTGAATGAGCATCAAAAGCTTTTGAAGACTGCAAATATTTTATCAGCAAGATAATGTAACTAGGTATTCTGGCCCGGCCATTTTAAGCTCAAATTGTTCTGCGTATGAAATAGACGGCATCTTTTCTGAGATGTTGCAAAAAAGGACACACACGTAGCAGGAGCTTGCTTTCATTACAGCAGAAATGCTGAACTCAAGGCACTTTTTAAATTTATTCTTCTTATAGTCCAGAGATTATCTTTTTTGAAAATAGACCAACAATTTAATAGAAAAAAATCTGAATGTTTTGTTTCCACAAATGAGAACAATAAAACTGTTTATAGACAGGACATATGGTATGAAAACACTGGCTAATTTTTTTATGAACCGTCTTCTGAATGAACAGTCTGTCTACTATCTAGTACTTCCACGTGTATGAAACTTTGCTCAAACTGTTATCTATTACAGAATATCACTAGCTTTATTTAATACGAGGAGGTGCTACTCAGCTGAACGTAAAATGTTTTGCTTTATGAAGCACAAATTTAGAATCAAACTCATTAAAGATTGCAAGAGTGTATTGGGATAACAAACTAGAGGAGGAGACATTGTCAGTTTTTACTGTTTGGAAAATTAGGCATCAAGAATGATTGATGTAAGTCCCTATGGCCTCTAAAGATAAAACTAAGTTTGCATAAAACTAGGGTTATGCTTGTGGGTAGAGAAATACTGAATGCTATTACAAAGATAGGTGAATAGACAAAGATATATAGTTCAATATCACAATGTTGTAAGAGAAATTTTGCAAGCAGTTAACTCTTACGTGGCTACGATAACTTATTGTTCAAGAGCAGTATCAGAGACATTTGGGTCTTTTGTTTTAATTAAAAGAATGAATAAAATTAAAGTATGCCCTGATCTGAGTTATGCATGTACTTGCAAGAAATGTATACAGTCAAAAAAGGGGCAATTATTGGTGGTGTTAGTATATATTCATTGTATGCAGAATCCATCCTAGGCTCCTGGGTAGTCACAAAGTATACACAAAGGGGAGACATCGCCTTCCGTAATCACAAATGCAGTACACAGCAGTGTGTTGTGAAAATACATCTCAAAAGTTCCAGAATTTAAACTTCTATACAAGAAGGTGTAAATTAAATCTAATAAAAACTGAACATCCTTGTAGCCTCTCATATACTTTTCTGTCTAACATGCAAATTCGACAGAGATAGAGCAGAATTGAAGAGTAGGAATTCTCATTATCGCACCAATGTAGGTCAAATATAATGTTTAATAGCAGGGCCTTTAGGAAAAAGCCTGTGGTAGCATGAGGCAAGTCTGATCCTATTTCCTCACAGTTACTCTTCATTGGTCAAATGTCAACAAGGCCTTTGTCCCATAGGATAGTAGGGTATAGTGATGAAAATTACAAGGATGCCTCTTGGATATTGGCTCAGCTGTTACTGGGCAGAAAACTTCAATTGTTTATTCAAATGTGAAGCTTGTCAACTAGTCAATTTTCACAAAATTGACCTCCAAGGTGATATGACTGGTGGCATATTATTCTAGTGGTACTTTCCCATAACTTCCATAAACAAGAACACGTTCATTCTAGTTTCACATCACTCAGAATCCTCTGGAGCTCCTAAAAATTACTGAGGATCACAAAAAGCCTTTTTAAAATGTAGGCTTTATTGATTAATATTTGTCATACTTACAGTGCTCTCACCATCACCTTTTGTTCTACATTGAGACACAGTTCTCCCCTCATCCCCGACTTGGAAGTGATGAGAGGTCAGGGCTTCTTTGAATTCAGACATAAGCAGCATCTACTTGAAAATCTTTTTATCCCTAGCATTAGAGAGTGCCGGGATAACAAGGACCGTTATGAGAACAAAGAAGAAATTGGGAAAAAATCAGAAGTTTATCGAGTAGTAAATGAATGATTTTTGACGAATACAAGCAAAACATCCTTATGATAAATTGTAATCATTTGGGAAGAATTTGAAGATGCCAGGAGTATTTGTTGAGTAGGTAACACTAAAGCTAGAAAAGAAAGCTTCTGAAAAATATCTGCGATCATTTTTCATAACTTTCCTATTTTCAGGAATACACTTATTGCCATGAGTGTACAAGCTCCCAAAATATTTTTTATCATACCCAAAGATAAATATGGCGCTTGCTGTTGCTGCTCCTACTACGTGCACCACTATTACTGCTATTAACACTAGCACTTACTGTGAGCCCACTACTTGCCTCTCACTGCCATCAGCTTGTGTTTTCTCACCCAACTGTGACAATGTGCTTCTGCATTTCTCTTTTACTAGAGAAGAACGTGAACAACCTGACCAAGAAAATAAAATGCTAAGTGTGCAGCTGGAGTGAACCCTGTGCCTCATGGTTGCTGTTTTCATCTCTCAATGGCACTTACTAATAGAAAAAAAGTGTTAACGTTCAAATGTTCTATAAAAATGGAAGCATTTCTGATAGGTTTGATTTGTAAATCCGTGTAACTCATTTATGGAATTTGAAACATACATGAAGTCTTTGTGGACCAATATAAGAATAAGCTTCCATGAAGGAAAAAAGAAAATAAGTACATTTGTTTTTGGAAATTTCTTAAAAATTCGATTACTTAAGTTCGGTTTTTGTTGTTGTTTGTTTGTTTTTTGCAGTTTTTGGCTGGTGCTGGGTTTGAACGCGCCACCTCCTGCATATGGGGCTGGTGCCTTACTCCTTTGAGCCACAGGCTCCACCCTAAATTCCTTTTTTAGGAAAAGCAAGCCAGGCCCAATTGCTTTTGCCAGATACTCAGATACTCAGGAATCTGGGCCAGGAAGATGACAAGAGCCCAGGAATTTGAGGCTCCAGGGCCCTATGATCACACCTGTGAGGAAGCATCACACTCTAGCCTGAGCACTGTAAATGGTCCACCTGTAGAAACAAAAAATTAATACTAACAATAAAACAAACAAAAAAGACATAATATCAAAACATCAGCATAGGGTCATTATAAGAATTAAATAAGGAAGGAAAGTGATTTATAGAGAAAAGACAATATTTAACAAATGACATTCACATTAATAATGGTAGCCAAAGTAGGAATAATAATGCAGGTCCCACTAGTGAGAGGGAGTCCCAGTGGTAGAGCAGAGAAGAGCGAGTACTAATTTTGTTGTTGTTTTTGAAACATGTCAAATGCATGAAAAACATTTTACCCGCTTGGTTTTTCAAACTGCTATTTTGCATCTCTCTCTGTGAATACACGAATACACAAATGTGAATACATTAATACATTATGTTCTCAATTTTAAATGTGAGATTTTTCAATCTTAAAACTTCTAAAATGGGATAGGCATCTTAATTCTATTATCATTTC
This sequence comes from Loris lydekkerianus, assembly GCA_963574355.1. NCBI lineage: Eukaryota > Metazoa > Chordata > Mammalia > Primates > Lorisidae > Loris > Loris lydekkerianus. The sequence goes on from CAUYPK010003444.1 coordinate 8,752, forward strand.
ACTATTGTAGGTAGAATTGTTTTATTTTTATTTTTTTAATGTACATTGACTTAAAAAAAAAAAAAAAAACTTCTAGGCGTTATAGATACTGCTACGTAGTCTTGTTTTCAGTTACCACTTCATTGTTTATGCCATCAGCAATTTCCTCAAATATGTATTTTAAGTGTCATGTTTCATATGGTTTTACATGCGGCTTTTCAAATTTTTTCTAACCTAGCATTTTTCAGGTAATTTTTTTCTTCTTTTTTTACAGTTTTTGGCCAAGGCTGGGCTTGAACCTGCCACCGCTGGCATATGGGGCCGGCACCCTACTCCTTTGAGCCACAGGTGCCGCCCTTTTCAGGTAATTTTTAATCTTTACATCTATGTATAAAATGGCTTTATCATAGCTCTTGTTTTATTCCCCGTAGAATGTCTTCTGTTAGTGCACTGTCATTGGCAACGGAGATGAATACCTTTCTCATTTATAAGCACTATTTTCTTTAGTTTACTTTCAATCAAATTATAATTTCAAAAGATATATATTTATTTTAGAAAATAAAGCAGATTCAGAAAAGCAAAAAGGTAATTCCTTTACCAGTTCTGTGTAGCACAAAACATCTATATTTTTTTTATTTGTTTTATTTTTATTTTTTGTTTTGTTTTCAGTCACACCGTACATAACATTCTCATTTTTAACTTAATAGTTCATTATAAATAGAAAATATGTCTTTGCAAATAAACTGTATTTTAATTTCACATTAATATATATTTAAGTGTCATTTTTTATTGGGCATTTCAGTGTCTCCAATTCTTTATTTAAAGTAGTCTACATATGTGATGTGCATAATGTTAAATATATGTTTAATTTTAATTTTTTCAAAATAATTTTGAGAAAGTAAAATTGCTTTCAAAATATGATTGATATTTTAAAGTGTTTAAAATATATACAGGATGTCCATAAAGTAATTGTGCAATTTTAAACACTTGTCTATTTTAAGTTGCATGGGAACTTTATGGACACTCCATATGCTTCTCAAAAGCTTTAAAATGTATGCGTGTGCATGTCACAATCTATAGAAAGATAGGTACCATGCCAATTTTACCAGCATCTATGACACTAATGATGATTTAACCCATACATCCTGTTTTCCTTTCAGATATTATGAACTTTCAAGAAAAAATAAAATTGTGAGAATTAATCATAACTAGGAACTATGAAAAATACCTGAAGTTTATTAATTTATTCATTTATTTATATTAAACAGAGCAGAAAGCATTAAATCTTGCTTCTGAGAAAACAGTGTTTGACTAAGAGGGCCTAGTTGAGTGTATGAAAAAGTCATAGTGAATGTGGTAGAAACTAGTCCCCTGTCCCAATACAATTAAATTAATTAGAGAACAAATCTAGGATTTAAAACTTGACTAACGCTTAGTGAGAACTGTAGGGAGTCAGCCCCCACACCACTCGTGAGTGTCCCCAATGCTCAGTGGTAACCAGGGAATGAGGAAAATAAAGAAAGACTATAGAAACAGAGTAGAATTGATAGCGTGGGCCCGGGAGGAGAGAGACAGTGAAGACTTTGAACTCCAGATGCACCCAGTTTTTATTATTTCTTTTGATTAGTTAATGGGCGTTTGCAACAACAGCATACATCATTTCTGTGGTTTCTCCTGCCCTAATTCTGGATTACCCACCCAATAACCCTTTAGCTATTTCTATTACTTTTCTTTCTTTAAAAAAAAAAAATTATTTATTTTTATTGTTAAATCATAGCTGTGTAGATTGCACATAGATGTGCAATCAAGTGGTAGAATGTGCGGGATTCATATACAATCTGAGATATTCTCATCAAACTGTTCAACGTAGCCTTCATGGCATTTTCTTAGTTACTGTATGTAGGCATTTGTATTCTGCATTTAGTAAGTTTTGCCTGTACCCA
>CAUYPK010003447.1:0-25449 GCA_963574355.1 Loris lydekkerianus
AAGGCTTGCAGTGGTATAAATTTCCCTCTTCGGACTGCCTTTGTGTTATCCCAGAGGTTCTGATAATTCATGTCTTCATTGTCATTTTGTTCCAAAAATTTGGCAATTTCTTTCTTAGTCTCATCTCTGACCCAGCTATCATTTAGCATAAGGTTGTTTAACTTCCATGTTTTTGTATGAGTATGCAGATTCCTGTTGTCACTGAGTTCAACTTTTATTCCATGGTGGTTCAAGAAGGTGCAAGGAATAATTTCTATTCCTTTAAATGTACTGAGGTTAGACTTATGACCTAAGATGTAATCGGTTTTTCAGTATGTTCTGTGGGCTGATGAGAAGTATGTCTATTCAGTTTTGTTGGGATGAAATTTCTGCAGATGTCTGCTAAATCCAAATGTTGGATGGATAGGTTTAAATCTAAAATTAGTTTGCTCAACTTCTTATGGAGGATCTATCCAACACTGCTAAAGGAATCTTGAAATCTCCAACTATTACGGAATTAGAAGAAATCAAGTTGCTCATGTCTATTAGAGTTTCTCTTATAAATTGAAGTGCATTCTGGTTGGGTGAATAAATATTAATAATTGAAATCTCATCATATTGAGTATTACCCTTAACAAGTATGAAGTGACCATCTTATCCTTCCTTACTTTTGTTGGTTTAAAGCCTATTGTGTCTGCTAATAGAATTGCAACACCTGTTTTTTCTGATTACCATTTGCCTGAATTATGGACGACCATCCTTTCACCCTGAGTCTATATTTATCTTTTAAGGTAATATGTGACTCTTGTATGCAAAAAATATCTGGCCTGAATTTTTTTATCTAGTCAGCTAAACTGTGCCTCTTTAGAGGACAGTTTAAGCCATTCACACTAATGGAGAATATTGATAAGTCTCGTAAAATTTTGGGTGTTGAGTTTTTTAAAAGTCCATTGGACATTTTTAATCCTTTCACCGTTGTGGAAGTTTGAGTTTGATCAAAAGTGTCTGAGTGAGTTTAATTTTGTGGTAGTGGATTGGACTGGTCATTATGGAGGGTAGGTCTGAGAATATCCTGAAGAGCTGGTTTGGTTAAGGCAAATTTCTTCAGCATATGAATGTCATTAAAGTATTTAATTTCTCCATCATAAATGAAACTCAGTTTAGCTGATACAGGATCCGGAGTTGAAAGTTATTTTGCTTTAGGAGATTAAAAGTCAATGACCACCCTCTTCTGAATTGAAAACTTTTAGCCGAGAGATCTATAGGCATTCTAATATTCTTCTCTTTGAAGGTAATGGATTTCTTACATCTGGCTGCTTTCAGAATTTTCTACTTCACATTAACTTTAGTGAAGTTAATTATGATATGCCGCGGGATGTCTTATTCTGATTGAGTCACGCTGGGGTAATGAAACTGTCTGCTATCTGAATTTCAGAATCACTTGGCATGTCTGGAAAATTCTCTTTCATAATTTCATGGAGAAGGGCCTCTGTGCCTTGCGAGGCCACTTCATCACTTTCAGGGATTCCAATGAGGTAGATATTAGCCTTCTTCGAATTATCCCAGAGCTCTCTGAGAGAATGATCCATTTTTGCTCTCCATTTCTCTTCATCTTTGATAGTTTGGGAGCATTCAAAAGCTTTGTCTTCAATGTCAGAAATTCTTTCTTCTGCTTACTCCACTCTGTTACTGAGGGATTCCACTATGTTTTTCAGATCTTTGAGGGCTATAAATTCTTGCTTCAGTGCATCAAAATATTTGGTGGTTTTGTCTTCAAATTCATTAAATTCTTGAGACATTTTTTATATTTCTCCTCGAATTTCTAATTTTGACTTTTGAATTGATCCTCGAATTTCTATTTCCCAATTTTCCTCCATTCTATTAATCTTGTTTGCAATCCAAATTCTGAATTCTATTTCTGACATCTCAGACAGCTGTTTATGAATGGGATCTTCAGTTACATCTGCCATATCTTTCCTTGAGGGGGTTAATCTATTCTGGTTATTAATGTTACCAGAGTTTTTCCGCTGATTCTGCCCCATGATTATTTTACACTGTTTTATTTTTCCTCTAGAGCTTTGTCGAGGACCCGTGCAGTGGTATGGCCTGACAAACTGGGGTCCTGTTTGGTGTGGTGGGGCTAAGTGGTTCTGTCTTGTTTTCAGCTGGTCTCTGTTCTACACTAGTGAAACAGTTGCTCTGGGTTAAAGTCTCAGCTGTGGAGAAATACCAGCAATTAAGTCACCCCACCCCCCACAGGCAATAATTGGGAAAGGAAAATCAAACCTTCCTACAACCACACATCCAGGGCACCACTTGAGTTGTCCTCAGGTGAATGGCTCAGTTCAAAAGGTCCAAATCAATTGTCTGAGTCAGCACCTGTCTCAGGTGGGAGATTTTAAAAGGTCTCTGGCAACTGGATCACAGGGGTCTGGTGACAACTCAGATATGACTTGCTCCAGTGTTCTGTGAAGGCAGGAGGATCCACCCAGCAAATAGATTAGTCTGAGAAGGTTGATGCCTCTTTCCCCACCTTGCATCTCTGTCACACACAGTCATTGATAGCCCCACAGGGCTGTGATCCAATTGCCTCTGGTGAACAGATACTCCAGGGGTTTGCACCTGCCTGAATCACAAGGAAATCTATATCTGCTCAGCCAGGCTGCTGCGATCTGCCTCTATCCAACAGGGGGAGGTGAGGCCTGACTACCTCGTGCACTTGATGGCTGCTGGGGGGTGTTCACTCAGTTCCAGCCCCGCCCTTGATTGATGTTACTGACAGGACAGAATAGAACAACTTTGCGGGAATTTATTTCTGTCCCTGCTAAATTCCCCCTGCAGAAGAGAAGCTATTTTGAGTTCCCAGAGCCTGTGCCTCAGGCCCTGTCTTTGCTCCTACAGGTTTGTATTCAGTTAGTTGTCAGTTCTAGCCTCCTGCCTTCCTTTGTCTATAGGCTGACAATTGCCTAAGGCCCGGGTGCGTCTTAGGCTCAGTAAAGCTGTTCTTTGGGTTAGCACCACACTGGGAATTTTCTGGCTCTGCGCCTGTGTTTTTTAGTCCCCGTGCTTCATGCAGGCCAGTACCACCTCAGGCAAACCCTTACTCATGGGGTGTACATTTCCATCCCAGATCTGTTCTGTGGCAGTTGCCACCTGAGAAGATGCCTGGCCTCCTCTGGTTGCCCAGAGACACAGGGGTGTGGCTTCAGAATATTCAGGAGTGAGCCCTATTGTTGCCAAAAACGGCTACTGCTCTGTGCCTTGGGGCACCACTGCTCCTGTGTGCTTCCCTCTCAGCTGAGCGTCCTCTCCTCACTCCCATGCCACAGAATCAGCACTGATCAGCTGCAACCTAGGCCCTGTTCACACCCCTCAAGAAATCACCCAAGAATCTGGACTCTTGGGGACAGGCCTCCAGACCTCAGAGTCAGAGTGGAGGGGAGTGCTGGGAGCTCAGAATTGCAGGTAGAGAATATATATAGTTTTATACAGTTTTATGCCTGGCAGGAGAACACTGTGGCACCCTAGTAGAGGAGGTAGGTCCAGTTTTTAGAGGGTCTGTCCCGTGGAGTGTAGTGGGAGGACCTTTGAACTCTGCTCGTTTGTTTGTGGGGCACTTTGAGCCATTCTCATGGGGGAGGGGACTCCCTTCGGCTTGGTGATGAATTTTGTACCTTTTGTTTGTATCCTTGGGGTCACAGCTAGCCTCAGTGGGGTTGATGTGTGTTCTTCAACCTTCTCTCGTGGTACAGCTCTATTCTACCAGGTTACTTGCTAAATTTCTATCCTTTAACACTCCTTCTGGATGGGAGCCTCTGTGGAAAGCTGGGTTCAGTCAGCCATCTTGTCTCCTCCCCTCATTATTATTTATAAACTACTTTAACTGCTATTTTGTCATTTGATTTTTAATCAATCTCTTGAAGAAAGCAAAGCAATAATATGTAACTCATCTTACAAATGTGAAAATAGGTGGTTAGAGAAGTTAAATAAACAGCAGAAAGTCACCTGGTGGCAGCTGGTCTTTGAAACATGCTGTTGACTCTAAAGCAAAAATTCTCTTCAATGAACTGTAATTCAAGAGAATATCCTTGTATATTTTAAGTAGTTAAACAACACAAACTTTTGTTTATTTTATCAAGCAACATTTAAATAAGTGCACAAAAATAGATGATCGAGTATTTAAACTTATTATTGTAATAACAAATCAAGTTGATATACGGCAAATTCCAATTTGGGAATTGCTATTTTGGGGGAGGGAGGGCTGGGGGCTCGGTTTGAACCTGCCACCTCTGGTATATAGGGCTGGCACCCTACCACTTTGAGCCACAGGCACCGCCTGGGAAATGCTACTTTTTATCTTTTCACAGGTATTAATTATGTAGATATTAAGAAGCATACTATGCTACACAAAATTTATGTTGACATAATTAAAGGCATTTTCATATGTTATGTCCTCTAAGGAGATAAAACTAACGATAGCATTATGAAAAAATACAACAATCTGGATGCTTGTAGTTTCTTTGTACCTTAGTCACACTCCAGATCCCTGAATATGATCTTAACTGCAGTAAAATAAGGCTATTAGAGGCATAAAACAAGATACTCATAACAATTTGCAATGCTGATAAAGGAGTAACTACCATAATTCTCAATCTATGCCCATCCCCAGGTTGGGGTTTATCAGCTTTATTTCGGTTAATCATTGCTAGATTACTGTGTTGGGATTACACAGTTATTTTCAAGAACAAAACCAGCAAAACACTCCAGTTAAAAAGAAGAGAGAAACTGGAACCAGATCTAGAAGGTCACCAGATCCACAGCCAATCTACACATCATTTCTCTCCCAATGTCTCCCCCAGGTCCCACCAACCCTGTCACAGCCATTCCAGAGATCACTTCTTACACAATCTCTCCCCCAGGTCCCACCAACCCTGTTTCAGCAGTTCCAGAGATCACTGCTCTCCCAATCTCTCACCCAGGTCCTACCAACCCTATCACAGCTATTCCAGAGATCACTTCTCTCCCAATCTCTCACCCAGTTCCCACCAATCCTGTCACAGCCATTCCAGACATCACTACTCTCCCAATCTCTCACCCAGGTTCCACCAACCCTGTCATAGACATTACAGAGATCACTGCCCTTCCAATCTCTCCTCCAGGTCACCAACCCTGTCCCCTGTAGTGTCTGCCTTTCTCTCTGCATGGCTTTTGACATCTCCTTTTCTTTCTCAATGGCCAGTCCTCTGCGTATGCTCCAATTCTATTTACAGTGAGCAACTAGAATGCAATTCAACTTCCTGGACATGGCCCAGGACCCCTGCCTGGTCAGGACTCTTCCCACTCACTAACCTCCCCAGTCTTTGCTCTGTCCCTTGTTCCTGCCCCCATTCTCAGTCTTCACTCTCTTTCCCCTTCCCAGCTTAGAAAGGGGCTTCTTGGTTGGTTCCTTGAGATCTCAGCTTATATGTCCCTTCTTTAAGAAGCCTTCTCTACCCTTGCTGCCTGATTTAGTTCTGCTCCCATTCTTTTCTCTCTAACCACCTCCTACCATCAACCAAACCCTATTTGCTTCCTTCATAGGAATTATCACAGCCTACCACAATCTGGTTTGTTTTATGTTTACTCATGTATTATCCATCATTTCCATTCTATCATAAGTTTTATGAAGGCAGTGACAGTGTTTACCTTCACTACTGAATCCCTAGTGCCTGACACAATTTATAGAACATGTAAGAGGCATTCTGTATTTTTGAAAGGAAAAAATGAATCAGTTCACTGGTTAACTACCAGCACCTTCCTTCAGCAAAGGGCTTCCCAGAACACTCCATTGGATTGTGTCCCTTGGCCATGCTATCTCTCTTAAATGAGTGACAATCTCCATGTGAAGAGCACTTAAGTCTTCCCTTCTTCGACTGTGAGTGGGACAGTTCCATGTAAATCATTTGAACATGTGACTGAAATGTATGATTAAGTTTTAAAGCAAAATCAGAGAGATTAATTATCTTTCCCAAGGTGAGTATTTGAATTTGGATTTGTCTGACATTAAAGCTCAAACTGTGTCCATGCCAAATAATTCCCTGGCTGATGTAATGACATTGACTTTCTTACCTTTCAACTTTAATAACAATTAACATTGTATTCCATACCTCCAGAAGAGAAAAAAATGGGAGGAGAATGGTTGCTTGGCAACCAAGGCACCAGGATGTCCTGGTTGCAGCATAATCAGTTGAAACCTGGCAAACATCCCAACATTAGAGTAACAGGAGTAATTATCTGAGTTCCAATATTCTATCACAGTTGCCTTGAATTCTAATTTGAAATGTAAAATTGCAAACATTATTTCCAATTTCACATCATCTAAAATGTAATTATGTTCTTTAAGATAATTTAAAGCTCTACTGGCTGATTATTTAATCTCTTGACAAATTTATACAAAATTATAGTATCAGCCCCAGGAGAGCTTCTGCATGAACTATAATTTTTAAAAAAGAAGTTTCTCTGATTTTAAGGTAGCAATACTTCACCTGTAGAAAGTCACATATCTAGATAATTAAATTATTTGAATTATAACCAATAATTCAAATTTGTTTTGGTAGTAGATGTGAGACAATAGACATTAACCAGCCTCACATTCTCCAGTAATGTACCAATGAGGCCAGTGATGAAGAAAACACAAAGAAGATTTCAAAAGCCTATTGTGTACCACTGAAGCACTTACTGAAAATATAAAGAGCCTGAGATCAAAGTGGCTGGGATAGTTGAGGATTGGTGAAGCTTTTGGAGAGCTCAGTGTTTTGTGCCATCCCCTCCACAGCTCCAAGACACAGTCAAGGAGTAATGCTGTTTGTTTACCTCCAGACCAGAAAGGGGGCCTGTTTTTACCACTGAAAGAACTAGCTATGTGTCTCCTGCATCTGAGAGACAAAGTGAACTGGTGGCTGCACCTGAGAAATCCCAATTGCAATTGCAATTTTCCTTATGAGTGTGGTCCACTCTTAGCACTGCTAACATTTGTGATATAATATTATAGAAGAGTTTGGGTTCTGTTTTGGAAAGAAACAGCTCTGTTTGCAGCAGAGTTGGGGTTCTGCTTTGGAAAGAAACCTCTCTGCCACTGACGGCAGTTCTAAGATGTGCATTTTCTGTGCACCTATGGGTCATATTTGAGAAGGATGGAGGTATTGTCTTAGACCTTGGGTGGAAGACCTCTAGAGAGAGATGCCAGAGGTGGTCAAAGTTAGATTAGATATCTTGAGGCTGAGAGAGAAGTCATAGACAGTCAGCTAGAAACCAGAGTTCTGTTCTTAGTCATGAGAGGCAGGGGAGATGTCTCCATAAACTTTCAGAAAAAAGAGCAAGCCAGTACCAGGATGAGTCAACAAAGAAGAAGGTGGGCACAGCCCCTCCCACTGCATGCTGCCTGCTGGACCAGAGCCAAGCTGTGAATGAGGAGACCTTTAACTGTTAATCACAATCAGAGATGAGATTGGCACATTGGACAAAATGTTGTTTCCATTACTAAGAGGAATCTGATTTGGAGAACAAAATGGCGGAATGTCTTTTCACTATAAAAGTATTCATATAATGTATGGAGTTCACTTCATACTACATGAGAGAAGAACCAGCTGCCAAAATGGCTTTTGTGAATGACGGGAAATAGCAAATCTGTTTTTTGTTTCTTATGATACCTGCTGTTTTCCTTATGAGAGTGCTCCACTTTTAGCATTGCTAATATTTGTGACATGATTTCCAACATTTAAATATTGAATTACCTAGCCTACTGAAAGTAAGAGGTGAATAGTAAGGAGTGAAATAAGCTAGAATGGAACACAGTGACAAAAATGACACTCACAGACACCATTTAGGCTCTACAGTATTCATGGGTTTTCATTAGATATGGTGGAGTCTCATTAATTTGAGCTGACCAAGTAGAACTAATATGGTGCCTTCTGTGTACCAGGCCCTCTGGTGTCCACTGATGCTGCACATCACCCCCCACCCCCACCCCAGGCCAGAGATCTCCATGGGGTTCTTGGAATGGCTTTCAGGTGGATCGGGTGCCTGAGGTTGAGGCAGCTTTGCCTCTCCAGTGAGCTACTCAGGTGAGGTTATTTTCCACACTTGTTCTAACTTGTGGAAGTTTGAGAAGGAGTCTTCTAAGCAATTCTGTGAGTTAGATAGTAATAATATCATTTTATAAAATACAAAATGAAAGCTCATAGTGATGCTCATTCAATTTTCACTGAGGAACTAATATTCAATCTAAGAAACCATGTAATATTTTCTTCCAAATGAGCTGCAAACTACAAAGCTAGATAGTTCCTTTTCACTACAACTTATGAAGGATGAGTTTGTGAGGAACATTTAAGAGCAGAGTTCAACTCCTTAAATATATAGCTTCTGAGTAATTAACAGCATCTAATTATATATGGGTGATATTAACACAATAGAGAGGTACTACTCTGAGTACCTCGGAGGTATGCACTTAATCAAAAACCAATGGGGGATGCCATTTATCCTTGTTTTTCAGAGAAGAAAAATGGTACAAAAAGTGCATATATGTTACTTATGTAATGCATCACAGCAAGTAAGTGGAGAATTCGGATTAAGTTCAGCTAGTCTGACTTTAGAGTCAATTAACTTAACAATTACTGGACATCTCCTTTTTAATAAATATTCAATGAGTACATACATAAACGATGAGGGTCATGAATAAAGGAAGATTATTAAAGGTAATAATTGCTATGCACAAATTTTTAAAAAATATTTGGTTACAAAGTAAAATGCACAGGGGCTGAGAGAGGAGTGATAAACAGTCAACTGGAAGCGGAAGTTTTGTTCTTAGTCACAAGAGGCAGGGGAGATGTCTCCCTAGTTTAATTTAAACTAATTAAAAATACTCCTTTGAAGGAGATTGAATAGGGTAACCACCAGTAGTCGGTGAAGCAATATTAACACACTAATGAAACTCATGAATTGTAGAATAAGTGGCCTGCTTCAAACTCCTGCCTTTCACTGCACAATCTTGAGAAACTTCTTTATCATTTTAAAGTTTCAGTTCATTTATATAAAGTGGGTGATCTCACCATCCCATGTGTTGAATAAAGCTATGTAGGTAAAGTGGTTAGAACAGCCTCTGCCATTTGATAAGCACTCAATGGTAGTTATTGTTATGTCCAAACATTTTAAAATGCTATAAGTGGTAATCATTTGCATTTCAAAACATCAAGATCCATTGTTGTAAAAGTAAGATTATAACTAGCATATTTAAAATCCATTTCAGAATTATTTTTGCTCTCCCATGCAATGACAATTTAGGAAAAAAAAAAAGACATCTAAGAAGTCAAACTTAGTTATAAGCTCTCTGTGACTTTGAGCAACTGACAAACTGGCCAGGCTTTAATTAAATGAGAATAATATGTTAATTCGAACGTTACTCATTGCTACCATGGAATATTGTGAAAATAAAATGGGAATGAGACTATACAGGTTATTCTGCCAAACTTTAAAAAATATACACATGAAAATAATTGTTTTAGCAAAGTGTTTGTGTTGTACTGAGAAATCCTAAGATTATATTTGAATTATGTTTTCAGAGAGTCACTGTTTTCCACGTGGATAACAATGCTCAAATTTAAGTTTTTAAACTTTTTTTTGGTCTCAAAATGGCATTTATTTGAAAGTGGTACGTTCAGAAAAGAAAAATATACATTTACTATGTTTTCAAAATGTCAGTACTTGTTATTATACAGAGATCATTTTTTTCCTGACTCTAGAATCTTATGTTGAAATGATGACTTTTGTAAAACATTAAAAAAAGATGTTTTTAGTTGTAATTAAAATGGGCTCACTGTGATTTTGGCAGATGAATTTATGCTCCCTCTGAAACTTCAATAGGCTGATTATAAAACCTACCATTTTCTACCTTACAAGCATGTTTCTGCTCCACAGTGAAATAATTTGCCTGAAGATAAGTCGGACTCTGAAATGCTGGTGCTATTTAATAGAATGGGACAGCTTTGATTGTTTCCCATTCCCTGAAAAAGTGTACATTGACCAAACCAGATGGGGAAAGCTTTTCAATTCAGTTCAATTTATATTTACTGAGCTTTTCTAAAATACATATTAGTGAAACTCAATTACTCTGTTAACTGTGATCTTTCTGTAATTTCCACCCAATATCAGTTTCTTTATTCAAGTATTTTCACTATAACTATAATATGGGAACTATTATTGCAGGATGGCAGGGGCAACAACTGAGAATCTGCAAAGAAGTGTAGTGTCTCCCTGACCGTGCATGCAGCATCCCTCAGGAGATGGGGCTGTGTGGGTAGATGGAGTGAGCAGTGCTACATGGCTTAGAGTTTCTGCCAGGGCGTGCTGGTAAATCTTTCACAATGGGCTCTGATGTGGAGGGCTGATTTGAGTGTTTGCAATTTCCATTGTATAAATGCTCCCGCCTTGGCTGATTTCAAGCCACCAATGAGACTCCCTGCGTAGGGAGTTGGGAACACACGAGCACCATCAGCTGTATTGAATTAGTGCAGTTCAGCTCCAGCACAACACTGGCTCAGGAGCATGATATTTAGCAGAAAAAATGACTACACTTGCCATGCCCATAAAAGAACCACTAGCGAGACTTGCTGTTTGATAGAAATGTAAGCACCAAAACCACATTTGGTATCTTCTCATCCTGAAACTATAGTCTCTGAAAACTGTAATTTAAAGCTCTATCCCATCCCATAGTCTCCCCGTAATTTGGGGAAATTATAGGTATATTGAGTTTTCTCTCCCTCCTCCATGGACTGTCTTTCTTGATATTCTGGGAATAATAAACTTTGTTTTCTTCTTGTGTCAGCAATTTCTTTTCTATTTTTTTTTTTTTTTTAATGAGGACACAAGTGTTATTTATGTTTACTTATTTTTCTTGATTAAATGTAATTATTTTTCTGGGCATCAGAATGTTTTTCCACTTTTTTAGTCAAGAAATGAGAATCTTTGGCTGAAGCATTTTTTCTAAATATAGGATTATCAATCTTATACAGTGTGTTTCTTCCATAGCCAATGACTTTGCCCACTGTGACATGATAATGTCCATGTTCATAGAATATCCTGGCGAGACACAAATCTCTGAGTAGTCATTATAATCTGAGAGGGAAGATGAAACAATAAAAACAGGGACTATTCTGGACCAATGTGTCCTCTTTATAATACTATTTTTATCTAATAAGTTTGGGTTGCCATAGATAAATGCAATAGAATCATATACAATTATGAACTGCTTTGTGGTGATTAAGTTAATTATAGCTGCACATGGTGGACTTGAAGATTGTAATGGAGCTGGAAAATTCATTTTGCCTGTGATACTGTAGCCATTGTGTTACTACTGCTTACAGTACTATACAGTTCAGTATAGTAACATGTTGTACAGATTTGTCACCTAGGAGCAGCAAACTGTCTTGTATAGTCTAGGTGTATAGTAGGTTTGTATAAATACACTCTTTGATGTTCACACAATAATAAAATTCAAAATATCTTTTGAAATCTTTTAACTGATTTAAAAAACAGCCTATTTTTCCAGTCATTAACTGCCTGTCTGAGGTCACACTGCCAGTTAGTGGCAGAACTGAAGTGTTTTGATCCCAGACCAGCGTGTGTATGCAGTGCTATACACGGTCTCCCATCGTGGGCACAAACTTGGATTCTCTCTTTGAGGTAAGTGGAAATTAAGATATAACTAGTTCTTTTCGAGAAGTTGCCTGATGGTTCACAAAAAATATATTAAGTTTAATTAATAGCCTAGTTAATCTAGGAGTGAAATAAAAACAGCTGACATCTCAGAAATGCTCTATGTGGTTACTCGTGTTGGCCCTGTGTGTTTTTTATTTCTGCTGAATGCTATATTCAGACTGTTTGGTAGTGACAGAGCTCCGGGGACACAGTAGGCATGCAAGATGATCTGCATTTCTTCCAAGAACAGCATTTCATGTGAGAGAAGAGCATCACCCTCAGATGCAGGCATAAAGATAACTTTCTATGTGGTGAAAGAGAACAGCTTTATTTTTCATACTGTTACCTATATCAATTTAATACATGTAAAGCCACTTAAATAACTAATACTTCTTTGAAGTATTCAAGAAATATTTCCTTGGTTCTCTAAAGAGACATATCACATCACATTTGATAAAAATGAAGTGCTAAATATAGAGACTTTGCAAAAGAATTAAGAGATAACCTTATATTAATGCAGACACCACATTAAACTTTTCCGCCCATAATCAATCAGTTTATTTACCAGTCTCCAGAGAGTTCCCTAACAAACAAAGGGACAGTCTCTTGCCAATCAATTAACAAATCAATTAATCATTATTTATTTATTTTAAATAGATGTTTTAGGTACCCGATCATTTATGAGAAAATTAAACAAAATCTTTATGGATTGAAAAAGTTGTGTTGTAAAATTATCTTCTTGAAAGTAGAATCTAAGAGGGTGAAACAGCTCACGTTCTGCATCAAAGCAATTAGGTAACAATACCCACTGTGAAACACAGTGGAGAAAAGGTACAGGGGAGGGGAGTGTTTGTGCTTAGATGGTTCAAGGAAAAGAAAATGACAATAAAAATCTTAAGCCTCACCTCATATCTTGAGTCACAATGGGCCATACCTGCAGAAATGACAGGATTTTGACATATGAAAGAAATGGAAGTAATTTTCTCTTGACAGTAATATGAAATTCTCTTCCACGACAGGCTGGCAATGATTGCAAGGAAGAATAAGAAGTCACAAATTTGGAAATTCCAAGGTCAAACCCAGCAGAACTTGACTTAATGAAATCAGTAAATGCCACTTCAACTTTGGTTGATGGAGATGAAATAAATTGACAGCATCTATAATAAAATCCTCCCAAAGCTCAGAGAAAGGGACATGGCAGGCAGCTCACCCAGTTTTACAAGATGTAGAGAGACTTCTCTTCCCAAGAGACACTGTGTCAGTGTTTTGCAAAAAGAGGTAACCTTTGCTTCATATGCAGCCCAATTATATACAATTCCATTGAAAGAATACTTTGGGCAAAGTATACAAGGTTTTAAATGTAAAACTATGGTGTTTTCACTTATAATAATTTTCCATGAAACAGACACTTTTACTTACTCTCCTTTCATATCCTACATAAATCTTTCAGAAATCACTGTTGATTATTCCTTCAGAATATCAAACTCCAGCCACTCTGATTATAATTACTGCTGCAAAGCTTGTCTGAGCCGGCAGCATCTCTCATCAGGAAAATCAGCTCCCAACTTGTCTCTCTGCTTTTACCCTTGGTGTCTTTGTGGTGCCCTCTCAACACAACAGATAGGCTGATCCTCTGATCCTTTTAAATTCTAAAATGGGTATATATATTTTTAAAAGCAGCAAGTTAGATCATGCTGATCCTGTACTCAAACTCTGTGTTGCACTCCAACAGGAAGGCAAGTTTTCCTGGTGGCCTACCACCTGGTTCCCTCCACCATGCCTCTCCCCCTGCTCACTCTGCTCCAGCCCATAGGAGCCTCTGCCAGCCTGTGCTAGGCCCTCTGTGGGAACGTGCTTCCCTCAGAAAATGGCATGGCTGACTTCCTAACCTTCTTCAAGTCAAATGTCACTCTCAATGACAACTACCCTTCCCGCTACAAATTTGCCCCACCTTGCTCTATTTCTTTTCCTACAGCACTCTTTATCTACTCATATACTATGCTATTTATTTATTACAGTCATTGTTAATCATCTTTCTGCCTGTCGTAATATAAGTTCCCCAAGGATCAGGGACATTGTCTTGATCACTATTATGTATTCTGGGTGCCATTAACAGCCTGGAACATGGTTATTACTCAAAAATATATAATGAATGAATTATAGAAAATGACATAAAAACCCAAATCACTATCAGGTCTGAGGTAAATTTTAATTTTAAAAGAATTTTTCTCACTTTAGAAGGAATAAGAAAACAGGCTCTATCATAACAGTATTTGGATAGTAATTTGCACATTTAGTCCAGTGGTTATAAACAATGTCAACAGAAGAATTAGACTAGAGGGCGGTTTAAGACGGTGAACTGGAAGCATTTCCTGCCTGCCTTCTCCACTTAGAAGAGGAAGCATGGTGTGTAGACAGTAACACTTTGAACACATTATCCAAAATAGAACACTGGAATCCAACAGGGAAGTGACAGGGAACACCAAAGAAAGATAAAGCAGCCCCTCTGGGTGGGACCAGCTGGAACCTGGGAGTGGCTTCCCAACACGGGGAAGGAGTAAGTAAACCTCAAGGGGTCACATTATCCAAGCAGGAACCACACAATCCTTGCTGCCAGAGAACAATTCATCCCTCCCAAGCCATGAAACTAACATAGAAACCGCCAGGAGACTGTGGCATGAAAGTGCTCTGGGGGAAGCAAGACCTCAGCAGTTACTGCAGGGGGCAAACTGCACACTGTCCTGGTACCCAGAAGCACTAGGACTGAGGTGTTATGGAAGCTCAGGCTACCACTACTGAGACAAGGGAGCAAACTGGGAGCACTTCCAAAGCCAGGGCTAAGAAGTGAGAGAGGGTTGCGTGGTGACAGCAGATGCTGGAAAATGCACACAGCACTGCTGGGAAATGCACACAGAGCTGCTGGGGTGGCATAAACACAATTTTGGCATGGGCTTCTGTAGCCAAGACAGTGGAGTGACCTATCAGCTCAGGCTATGACCACTGAAGGGACCCTCATCACCTCCAGTGCTAATCCCTCTTTAAGAACATAGCTGGTGTCAGCATGCTACCCAAACACTCAACCAGGGGCCT
The DNA here is from genome assembly GCA_963574355.1 of Loris lydekkerianus. Taxonomy (NCBI): domain Eukaryota; kingdom Metazoa; phylum Chordata; class Mammalia; order Primates; family Lorisidae; genus Loris; species Loris lydekkerianus. The sequence continues at coordinate 14,800 of CAUYPK010003447.1, forward strand.
GAGAATTTCTCTAGCCCTCTACAGCTAGTGCCTACACTTATCATTGAGGGACCCGGGCACAAGGCCACCCATCTTGGCTTCACCATCCCCTGAGGATTTTCCAACCCAATCCTCAACTTTGGGCACTGGAACATACTTCCTGGGGGCCTAAGATTAGGCCTAATCTCCTGCCTGCTACTACCCTAGCTGTCACATACTTGCAGGCACCACCTGTGAACATGGACATGGGCTTGCTTAGCCCATTGCAGCCTCTACCAACATCAACACACACTACTTGAGACCCAGAGAATTGCCCTGACTTTGCTACTGTGATCACCCATATCACATTCTAGCATTCCCTGGCCTGAAAACACATCCACCTGCCCAGTCCATCTCAGCCACTACTGACATCAGAGTAAGCCATCTGGAGGCCCAAGGATCAACCTGCTGGCACCTGCCAACACAGTAACAATGTATACCACCCTGGAGCCCAAAGAGTTATATTCAGCCCATCACTGCCACCACTAGGGCCTGAACATAGCCTCACTTGGCATCCCAGTGTCCACTACAACTTCACCACACCCACAAAGGAAATCACAGATATGACTAACGTTGTTTATAGCCAAAAAATCATACAGAGGCTAAACTACTGTATCTACCCAGAACGAAAGTCAAAGTACTCCACACACTCAACACCACAGATACAACTTCAGGAAAAAATCTTGCCCTAGAAAAGTACATTCAGAAACAGGAAGAAGCAAGTGTTATGCCAGATGCACAAGTATCAACCTAAGGGCACAGGAAATGTAAATAAGCAATGAAATATGGCATCTTTAATGAAGAATTCTCTACCAATACAACTTGGTCAGAAAGAAATTTTCAAATTCCATATCAAGAATTCAAAATATTGATTTTAAAGAAGCTCAGTGAGATACAAGAGAATGCTGAAAAACAATTAAAAAATTGGAAAAACAATTCAGGATATGAATAAGAAATTTAAAATAGAATCAAATACAAATGTAGAACGAAAGAATTCACTAAATGAAATATAAAATGTATTTGAAGTCTTCAATAATAAACTAGATCAGGCAGAAAAAATAATCTTAGAACATGAAGGTAGGTCTTTTGACAGGCAAAACTAAAGAAAGACAATAAAAAAGAGTTAGCAATGCTTTCCTGACATTTGGGACAACAAAAAATGGCTGAATTTATGAATTATTGGTATCCCCTATGGCATAGAACAAAGAAAATGAATTTAATAAATAATAGAGTGAAACTTCCCAGGTCTATCAAGAGATTTAGACATTTATATACAGGAGGCTCAATGATACCCAGGAAGATACAATGCAAAAACATCTTCCCATGGAACTTTGTAATTAGAATTTTGAAAGGCAAAGTTAAAGAGCAAATCCTAAAAATAGTAAGAGAAAAGCATCTTGTCACCTATAAAGGAAATCTCATTACACTAACTGTGGATTTCTTAGCAGACACCATTCAACCTAGAAGAAAATGGAATGATGTATTTAAAGTGCCAAAAGGATTTTTTCATCTATATTCACAAGCAATAGTGGTCTGTAGTTTTCTTTTTCAGTTGTGTCCTTTCCTGCCTTTGATATCAAGGTAATATTGGCTTCATAGAATTAGAATCATGGAATGATTTGGGGAGTATCCCTTCCTTCTAAACATTATGGAATAATTTCTGCAGTATAGGTATATGAAGAGAATTTTTCTGATAAAGACAGAGCAACAAACACATGAAAAAATTCTCAATGTCTATAATCATTAGCAAATACAAATCAAAATACATTGAGATATTACCTAATCCCAGTGAGAATGACTTACATCATAAAGTTCCAAAGTAACAGACGCTAGTATGAATGTAGGTAGAAAGAAACATTCAGACGAGATCGGGCACGTTCAGGGTGGTATGGCCATAGACAGAAAGAAACATTCATACACTGTTGTGGGACTGCAAACTAGTACAACCTCTATGTTGTATGGAGATATCTCAATGAATTTATAGTAGACCTATCATCTGATCAAGCAATCCCACTGTAGGGTATATACCCAAAGGAACAAAGGTCATTTTATAAAGAACACCTACACACAAATGTTTATAACAGCACAATTCATAATTGCAAAGACTTGGAAACAAACCAAGTGTCCACCAACACATGAATGGATTAATAAATGTGGTATATGGATGAAGTACTACTACTCCAAGAAGTAGTAGGAGTAATACTCAGCTATAGAAAAAATGGCACTCTAGTATTTTTGGTAACAACTTGGATGAAACTGGAAACCATTAACAAACCCAAGTACATAATACCAAATTGAAACTAATAGATCAGCTCTTAAGTGCACATATGTTAAGTAAATTTCAATGAAAATCAAGCTTGGGGAATGTGAGAGAAGGGATGGGTAAAGTCACACCTATTGGGTACAGTACACACTATCTGGTGAAGGACACACTTAGAACTTTGACTCAACTTGTACAGAAACAAAGTATGTAAACAAAACATGTGCACCTCTTAATATTCTACAATTTTTTAAAAAGTGCCAAATGGAAAAAAAAAGTTCTACCACCCAAGGTTACTACAAAAACTATTCTGTATAGGGCAGCGCCTGTGGCTCAACAGAGTAGGGCACCAGCCCCATATGCTGGAGGTGCCAGGTTCAAACCCAGCCCCAGCCAAAAACTGCAAAACAAACAAACAGACAAACAAACAAAAAATATATATATATATATATTCCTTATAAATGAAGGAGATATAAAGTCATTCCAAGACAAACAAATCCAGAGGAAATTGTTATCACTAGACTGCACTTACAAGAAATATTTGAGAGAATCCTAAACCTGAAAAGAAAATATAACATTTACCATCATGAAAGCACAAAAAGTATAAAACTCAATGGCATGCACAGAAGAATGAGAAAGACTCAAGTGGTACTACAGAAATACACCAAAACACAAACTACAAGAAAAAGGAAAAGAACAAATAATATAATAAAAATAGCAAGAAGATAATAACAAATATAATAAAAACAAAAGCCTCATGTATCAATAAGGCTTGATGTACCTTGGATGTAAACAAATTCAATTTTCCTTTTAAAACATATAAAATAGATCAATGAATAGAAAAACTTGATTCTTATTCTTATCCCATATGCTGCTTACAAGGAACTCACCTAACTAACAAAGACACATATAGAAAAAAAGTAAAGGGATGTAGAAAGATTTTCCACAAAAGTGAAAACCAAATGTGTTCAGAAGTATATATATATACACACATTAGATAAAATAGACCTCCAGTCAAGAATGTTTTTTAAAAAATACAAAGTAGGTCATTACATTATTATAAATATCATGTTCCTAAAGAAGAACAGGGCTAACAGAGAAGTGATGTGGAAATAAAAATATTCTTTGAAACAAATAAAAATGGAAACACAAAATACCAAAATCTTGGAAATAGAAAAAAATGATGCTAAGAGAGAAATTTATAACAATAAATTCTCCATCACAGAAATACAGATTACAAAAAACTAGCAGTCTAAAATGTACCCCAAGCACTTTGATAAATTTCTCACCCGTAGAACCTTTGCCAATCAGGACCTAGCAAAAACGGCCTTCGTTGACTTCATCGAATCCCGAGCACCCAAATTTTATGCCGACGGAATTAATCGACTTGTGTTACGTTGGCAAAAGTGCACTGATTCAAATGGCGCTTATTTCGATTAAATTGAATAAATATTCACTGAGATATTACAGTTTAAAGTAGACGCATAAAAACGGACAAAACTTTTGAAATGACCTAAATACTTGATGAATAGCAAAACTAGTTAATATTCTTTCTTGGTATAAGTTGAGGGTAGAAATATGGGAATGTTCTAATTAATGTGTTTCATCTCTCCTTTGCTGAGGCTACAGCACAATCCTAGGTGCACTCATAGCTCACTGCAGCCTCAAATTCTTAGGCTCAAATGATCTCGTGCCTCATCCTCCCAAAGTACTGGAACTACAGGTATGAACCATCTCACCTGACCTCCGAATATTCTTTTTATGTTCTCTTACTACTATCCTTCAATGAGGGCTTAACTTTTTTTTGGTTCACGACTTGAAGAACAGTGACATATTCTGAATGTTACTACCCATACTTAGATTATAAGAAGGAAAAATCTCTAAGAAAACTGATGCTAGTTATCAGCTACCAGAACAACAGCATCTAACTCTTTCTCCCCCTTATAATTCCAAGGTAGAACAAAACAGTTCTAAGGGGAATGAATATGGTGTAGGCAGAATTATATGAATTTGGTTATGTTGTCTACAGCCATGGTAAAGTATTCTTGTTCCAAAATAGTGCCAAGGTAAAGATAGGCTTATAAATATCTTTTTTTTTTTTTTAAAGACAGAATCTCACTTTCGCCCTCAGTAGAATGCTGTCGTCTTGCAGCTCACAGTAACCTCAAACCTCTGGATTCAAGTAACCCTCATGTCTCAGAGCCTCCCAAGTAGCTAGGACTATATGTGCCCACCACAACACTCAGATAGGTTTTCTGTTTTGGGGGTTTTTTTTTAGTAGAGACAGGTCTCCCTGTTTCTTAGGATGGTCTTGAACTCCAGAGCTCAGGCAACCCACCCGCCTTGGCCTCCCAGAGTACTAGGATTATAGGCATTAACCACTGTCCCCAGCTGACTTACATATTTAATAGCAAAATTTAAACAACATTAACAGAGCTATAAATTCATTATATTCCTGGTAGTTCTTGTCCAGTAAGTTACCTGTGCTCGTTTTTCCATATCTTGGCAAGTACCTAGTTGTTCTTCCATTGCGACTCTGATTTGTCTTGCTTCATATTCCAATTGCCTTCTGGTCATATCCGTTTGTAAGGAAAACTAAAAGCACCAATAACATAAAAATATTAATATCTTCTGTCTATGTGTTTATCAAGAAAGGCAAAAGAGTACATAAGTACAAATAATGAAAGGTGTGGTGCATGAGAAAATTACTCTTTACTGCAAGGAGACCTTGATTAGAGGTGACAGGCTCTCTCTGGATCTCTGAAGAGATAGCTCCCTTGCCTGACCCTATAGCTAGGACTACAGACACGTGCCACCATGTCTGGCTAATTTTTCTATTTTTAGTAGAAATGGGGTCTTACTTTGCTTAGGCTGTTCTCAAACTCCTGACCTCAAGTGATCCTCCTACCTCAGCCTCCCAGAGTGCTAGGATTACAGGCATGAGCCACCACACCCAGCCGAAGAGGCTTTGCTTTTAATTATTAAAAACTAGCATATTAATGAAAACAACATAGAAAATCAAAAAGCAGGTGCATTATTCTTAAGTTTATAACACAATTTGAGGCAAGGATTACCATATACATACAGACTAAACAGAATTTTCCACTTATAAAATGAAGAAAATGGAATAAGAAAAAGCTTATGTGTAACTTAGATAAATCATAAATATAATAAACAAAATCAACACAGGCTGATAAAAATCTAAAAGTGAAGCAAAGCTGAAACAAAACAAATACTTTTTCAGAGTTATCTCATTCAAAAATTTGTTAACTCTCTAATAAAATTTCCAGGCACTGTGATAACTGCCAGGCGTATAAAAAAATGCCCCCAAGAGGCAATGAAGGCTAAAAATGTGACTAGATAAAATAATAGCTAACAGACTTACAATGGGCCAGAGGGGAATGACGAAGGGCGATGGGTTTTTCACGTCTGTGTGCCCACAGAAAACTGCACATGACCATGTCTGACCCAGGACAGCATCCTGGTCCCAGAACTCCAAATTGCACTGTTATTTTAAGTTACAGTAGCTCTCATCCTTTTCCTTTGCAATATAGATGACACTCGTATGCAGGATGTGCTACCCTGGACATATCCAAATTATGGGTTGTAATAACAGATGAAATAGTCTGTATGCTGTTTTTTATTACCATTGAGCCCGTTGAAACTCTGTTAGTCCTCCACTTCCCAACCCACCCCCTGCAAAAAATTAAAACGTTGAACATTTATGGTATGTTGTAATAATGTGGTTTAGATCTGATGTTTTAAGTAAAGTCTAATATCTTAGTAAAAATAGGTTTAAAGTATTTCCGTAAGAAAGTGTTCATTAACTTGGCTTCCCAATATAAAAGCAAAATCTGTGAAATTAGTTACAAATTACAAGCAGTGTTTATTTGCTAATGTTGCCAACAGTCCATAGTAATGTCTTATATATTCCATTAAATAAATGTGATTATTTAATAAATTAATAGGAACTAATTTACTTGACAACTGACTTATATCTCAGATCGGAACCAATTAACTATTCCTAAATTGTCATATATGCCTGAGTCCTTTCCTACATGCAGACAGCTAGACTTTAGATTCTGTATATTCTCTAATCACCAAAGTTAATGATGAACAACACTGCTTTTTTAAATAAAAGTTAAAATTCTAGGCTGGGCATGGTAGTTCATGCCTGTAATCCTAGAAATCTGGGAGGTTAAGGCGGGTGGACTGCCCTGAGTTCATAGGTCTGAGACCAGCCTGAGTAAGAGTGAGAAGCTGTTACTAAAAATATAGCTGAGGGCTACTGTGGGCGCCTATACTCCCAGCTTCTAGGGAGGCTGAGGCAAGAGTTGGAGGTTGGAGGTTGCTGTGAGGTACAATACCAGGGAACTCTACCAAGGGTGATAAAGTGAGACTGTCTCCAAAAAATAAATAAATAATAAAAGTTAAAATTCTGCAAATCTTTCTAAATTCCTAATCCTCTTCTGCTAACAATTCTCCAATAACTGTTCTTTCAAAATTTTTGTCTCCTTAGTTCTCAGGATGGTTTTAAGGACACTGCCAGAAAGATGGGTCCTTTCTCTCCCTCTCAAAACCCTGGATGATTATTCTAAGGGAGTGAGCACTTAAACTTCTAGTTTTGGCTCCAGCCAGCCCATGATCACTCCAGAAATTTGGCTAACTACATGTTTTAGAAAAGGTTTTCCCTCTTTTAACTATGTACCTCATCGTTCATTATGTGCTCTCAAAAATGCTATTAGAAAATGAAAAATCCAAACTAAGAGAGCAAATAATATTTTAATTACCCTATTTTTTCTTTTAAAAAATCATATAAAATTTAGGGACAACAGTTGAAATACACAGTATTGTTTGTGATTATTAGCGTATTTCATAAATGTTCTTTTGTGTGTCATCCCATCAACGAAACAGTTGACTGGGTGAGGTCAGGTCCTGGAGAGAGAAAGAGACTGACAGGACTAAATTTTTTTACATTTGCCAGACAAACAAACTTTAGTAATTGCAAAAATACTAAGCTGTTGCCATTTATACCTGGACTATCTTTAAACATTTTTTTTTTTTAAAGACAGTCACACTCTGTTGCCCTGGGTAAAGTGCCATGGCATCAGCCTAGCTCACAGCAACCTCAAACTTCTGGGCTCAAGTGATCCTCCTGCCTCAGCCTGCTGAGTAGCTTGGACCTCAGGCACCCACCACATTGCTTGGCTTGTTCTTTTCTTATTTTTAGTAGAGACAGGAGTCTTGCTTTGCTCAGGTTGGTTTCGAACTCCTGAGTTCAAGCAATCTACCCGCCTTAGCCTCCCAGAGTGCTAGGATTACAGGCATAAGCCACTGTGCCTAGCCAAAGATACTTTTGTTGCCAAAATTATCTGGCATGATTCCTAAAATACAGTACAAAAGAATAGGCAGATGGTGATAAATATTTCTAGAGTATCTGTGGCAATTTAATCCACAGAATTAAAAAGCTAGTTGCTTAGCTAAATCTTGAGATCCTTTAGGATAGAAATTTGATGGATTTTCTCAACTAAAAGCTCAAAATAAACATCTGCTCAAGCATAACGAAGTTTTAATTATCTTTTTTTGTTGAGACAAAGTCTCACTCTGTCACCCTGGGTACAGTGCCATAGCATCACAGCTCACGGCAACCTCAAACTTCTGGGTTCAATTGATCTTCTTGCCCTAGCCTCCCAAGTAGCTAGTATGCGCCTCCATAATGCCTAGATGGTTTTTCTACTTTTAGTAGAGACAGGGTCTCACTCTTGCTCAGGCTGGTCTCCAACTCCTGAGCTCAGGCGATCCACCTGCCTTTAGGCCCCCAGATTGCTAGGATTACAGAAGTGAGCCACAGTGCCCAGCCCTTGAAGTTTTAATCATTTTTATAAACAAGTCATTGAAACACACTACAGTTTGTTAATAACTATGAATTCAGCTACCCTAAATTATTAATGGATAACCTATATACTGTTAAAGATCAAGTCTCTAAAGTCTAAAATCAGTTGTTACTTACATTTTCAGTTAAAGGAAGACTATCTATTCTTTTAGTGAGATTCTGAAGTTGAGCATAATACCAGTCTTTCTCCTTTTCTTCTTTGTCGAGATCAGCAAGAAGCAATGATCTATTTTTTTAGAAAACATGGTAAGTTTCAAAAATGCTAATCCGCACTGCATACATAAGAGCAATCCTTAACCAGCTCTTACTGTGATGTTCTCTGCTTAAAATGTTAATAATTAATTAATGAAAAATTTATACTGATTTGGACTTTTGGAGGTAGAACTTAAGATGTTATAATAATTAAGTCACTAGAATTTGAATATTAAAAAGGTTTTTTAAATTTTTCTTTCTAAATAAATTGTTAGTCATCCTTACTAGAATACCCACACATTTCAAAGGCTTTCTTCATATTTATTTACATTCTAAGAATACAATGATAGGTAAAAGGTATAGATACAAGGGTACCTTGTACAAAGGTAGAAGAAAACTCCAAATTAGTACAAGAATAAAAAGCATAACAAAGGAGTTAAGAAAAGTAGCAAATATGCCAGCAAACAAACTTAAAGCATAGGAGGCTTCTATCTTAGACACAGATGTGGCTTTCAGCTTCTCAGCAGCCAAAATAGTAAGAAATATATTCTCATTTTGTAATAAGAGGAAGTTATCCTGAGAGAGCAAAACTCAGTTTTTCTAGCATTTGAAGATGAATTTGTTATGTAATTCCTGAACAACACAATAGATGTTCTCAATAGCAATCTATATCAAGACACTGCATAAACACTAACCCACAGGAAGAGTGATACTGGGACAGAAGTCAAGAGATGCAACAAGCATATGCTCTTATCTCTTTGGATTGGGCTCTTTCCCCAAGCAACCACTGTGACATAAAACACTTACATTAAACATAAACACACAATAAGAGTGTTATGGGATAAAATTCAATAGGTACAGAAAGTACATGGTCTATCTCTTCGAATAAGGAAGGCTCTTTTCCAGAATGACCACTGTTACAATTTTCTTGTATATATTTCTACAGATGGTCTATAAAAAAATACAAAGGTATGGGTGGCACCTGTGGCTCAATGAGTAGGGTGCCGGCCCCATATACCAGGGGTGGTGGGCTCAAGCCTGGCCCCAGCCAAAACTTCAAATCTCCCCCCACAAAAAAAAAACCAAGGGTATATGTGCAAACTTATGTGTACATTTAAACATAAATGGTATTAATAGAATATGCTTGTAGTACATGTTGTCTTATAACTTTTTTTCACTTAAAAATCTATCTCAGTGATCATTCCATATCAGAACATAAAGAGGTACAGGTGGTATACCCCTTATCCAAACTGCTTCGGACCAGAAGTATTTTAAGTTTGGAATATTTGTGTTACACTTACAGTTCAGCATCTGAAATCCAAAAATCCAAACCCTAACTATTCTAATCAGCATGTCCTTTGAGAATCACATTAGACTCAAAAAGTTTCAGATTTTGGAAAACTCTGGATTTCAAATTTTCAGGTTTGGAATGTTCACCCTATACTATTTTTTGCTAGCTGCATAATATTTCACAGTCTTCATGAATCTCTGTAAAAATACAATATAGCCAGTGTACATAGGGTATCTTGGTTGATGGGCAGTGGGGGCCTTTCTGATCTTGTGTTACTATAAAACACGCTGCCTTGAATAGCCTCATCCTCATTTCACACATGTGCAAGCATTTGTACAATATAAATTCCTACGGTATATACGTTTTTAACTTATTGTGCTTGTTAGACATTACACTAATTTATGCCACCACTTTCACCAATGTAAATAATCTACCTTTTTAATTTTAATTTTTGTATATCTAGAAAAATAGTATGTCACTAGTTTTAATTTTTCTCTTAATATAAGTGAGGTTAAGCATTTTTGAAGTTTAAAAATTATTTGTAGGCTCGGCACCTGTAGCTCAAGTGGCTAAGGTGCCAGCCACATACACTGGAGGTGGTGTGTTCGAATCCAGCCTGGGCTGCCAATAAACAATGACAACTGCAACCAAAAAATAGCCAGGTGTTGTGGTGGGCACCTGTAGTCCCAGCTACTTGGGAGGCTAAGGCAAGAGAATTGCTTAAGCCCAGGAGTTGGAGGTTGCTGTGAGCTGTGATGCCACAGCACTCTACCTAGGGCAACAGCTTGAGACTCTCGTCTCAAAAACAAAAAAAAAAAGAAAAAAGAAAAGAAAAATTATGTGTATTTCCTTTTCGGTGACTTTTTCTTACTCATTTAGAGGACCTCTTTTATATTAAAAATGATAGCACTTTGTCAGTTATTGGGTTGCATATATATTTTCTCAGTTTATCATTTATCTTGCAACTTTGTTTATGCAGTTTACCCTTGAACTACA